>JAWWEQ010046705.1:0-16482 GCA_035583055.1 Torymus tubicola | reverse complement strand
AACTTTGACCCTCTGCCACCAAAAAACTAGAAGTGAAAAAAATCTGAAAAAATTCAGGGTAACATATGGGATGGTTTATACGAAGCGATTTAGGTGATTTAAAAAGAAAAAAAATTTTGACCTCTTGATTCACCTGAGAACTGCCCATATATATGTGTAATTTTCTAAAAAATCAATTATTCCTTGAATTTTGCAAAGTAAAAACCCTCACTGAAGTGCAATGTTCAAAATTGCTCCGATGAACGTTCAAAAACGAGAATAAAATAATTAGTGGTTCGAATACTTATGGCTGTGGCACAAAGGGTTAAGCACTTTCAGTGGAGAAATTGATTAATTTTTAACCTTAATTAAACTACCGGAAATCTGATATATTAGTTCTGATGGAGAATAATTTTTTTCCATAAGAATCGCATGTGTATATAGTTATTAGCACATAATACAATGTTCGAATACTCTTAAGGGATATTTAACACTTCAAATCTTATATAAATTTTTAACTTATATATATTTTATTAGATCAATGAATATAAATATACTTCTGATATGGATGG
This sequence comes from Torymus tubicola, assembly GCA_035583055.1. Lineage (NCBI taxonomy): Eukaryota > Metazoa > Arthropoda > Insecta > Hymenoptera > Torymidae > Torymus > Torymus tubicola. Next base: position 15,931 of record JAWWEQ010046705.1, on the reverse strand, counting down.
TATCAAAAATACTGCTATAAGGCCTGACAAATAGCTTGCGCTCACTCCCAAGGCGTTTGTATCGAAGTACTTTTGTCCGCTAAAATAGTACGAAAATTAAAATTTGATAATTGATTCAAATTCTTTTACATTGATAAAAATTCTAATATTTGATACGAACATTTTGAATAACCTCTCGTCAAACCATTCTGGTAAATCATCGGCATTTATCCGTGAAACTCGCGAATCAATGTTCGTCTTGTCAGCCATAATTATTTCGAAGTGTTCCTCCACCGTTTCCGGTTGTTCTAAAAACATGATTGTATATAGTAAGGATTATAAAAGAACGGAGTAATGAATATACTCTATCATTATAACTATAAATGGTTACAATGACTTTTATGAAAAATATTGTAAGATATCAATTGATTTTATTTTTTTAATAAATTAATAGATATGATACTTCTAAAATTAAACCTTATGTTACATCAATAAGATAAACACATGAGACAGGAAATGTAACAGTTATTTTCGTTTATCAGAATTATAAAATCATTAATATCTATTGTTTTCTCAATGTGACTGATGAATAGACCTGTCATGTAGGTAGTTGCTATAGTAATTAAAAACTTAAGAGACTACGTTTAGAAATAAAAAGTATAAGAATTGGCATGCGTAAATTTAAAATTGATTTATTTCTATTATACGCGTTCTTTTTAAAAGAAATTCATTTTGTTTAAAACTTAAGATCTTAAATAGTTGTATTACTTGTTGATGTTCGAAATTCTTAATCACTGCATTAAGATTATTAAACATTTGTTTACAAAGTTTGTTTACTTTTCTGAAAGAGTATTAATTTTTCTTTGTTTCATACTATAGCTATAGTAGTTATACTTTAAGGATAGATCAAAATGTTTATATAATAATGGTACAAGATTATGAAATATATTTATACAAAAAATATTCTAATCACATTGTGATCCTAACGAGAATATTTTATATTTATAAAACATGACTGACACATCTTACCATCATCAATACTTCTTTTTGATGGCCTCTCCATAATGGCAAGAATGTTTGACTGTAATTGAAAACTGGTTATTAATTTTCATACGTATAGAAAAACTAACAAAACGTTTTATGAAAATGCAAAAAGCGTCTATGAATATATCCGTAAGTTTCTTTTACGTCTTTTTCATTATTGCAAACGATTATTTCTAATGAAATAATAAATATTTATTCAAGTTTTCAATAAAAAATATTTCTTTATAAATGACGTTTAATAAAATTCAAGTACCGATTATTTCGAAAATTGTAATACATTAATGTTTTTTCTCTATTATAACGTATTCAACTAGTGAAAATTCAGTGCAGTACTGTCAAAAACGAATTTAATGCAAATTTCTTGAATTGATGAACATTTGTTGCTAATATCTAATACATCACGATAGTGCTGCATCTATGAAATGATCAGTTAAGTGATAATAACTGCAGTGACTAATGAATATTCATCTTACGTAAATGAAAACATCTATAGACACAATCTAAATAACAGACTTTGTATACAAGCGTGTATAGTATTTTTAAATTTCTTAAATGCTTATTATAAATTAAAGACTACATATTTTCAATAAATTATATATTTATAATTAAATTTAACCAAACCATATACTCACTTATTCAATAAACAATCGATAAAACGCCTTAATCGCGCGTATATTAGTAAAGATAATTAATGAAAAACAGATGCTATAATTATTTATTATGAACGCCGCAAAGCAAACACTTTCCCGTATAACCGAACACACCGCGCCTCATCTACGGACTGATGGATCTCGCGAGTCACAATAAAATCACCCAACGACAGCCATGACAGTGTGTAAAATGCCGATTCGTAGTGAGGGAGAGAGAGAGAGAGAGAGAGACAGAGAGAGAAATCGCGAGCAATACTGTTCGGTTGGAAACGTAGTCTCTGATTTTCAGAGTACATCTTCGTATAACCGAAGCTAGCGCGTATAGTGTTAGAAGGTGAATCGAGTGAGTACAGTCCTTGTCTATGTACATACACGTAACTATATACATATACTACACTGTCTATACTCTCGCTCTTCAAGTTCATTACAACGATAGGGAGAACGGAGATTGTGAACTATGGGAGCTCTACACGGAAGCACATCGCGTAGAATTCTTTGACTTTCTATCTGTGTATACTTGTATAGCAAGATAGATCTAACCGACTTTGCTATAGGATTTAATCGTAGTGAGAGTTTTGTGAGTTTTCCGAAAAGTTTAATAATCGTTAACTATTTAACTGCGCACATGATGTGCAAGTGTTGACTGGTATACTCTTTCCTGTTTTACTGTTTATTATTTTAAAAAAGACATGATAAAAGAAATTGAAATGAAAAAATCGATTTGTCATTAAAAACAAAAAATCTCATTTCTTTTATAGTTTTTTTTTTATTTCATTTCTTATATAATTTTTTTTCTTTAATTCATTCTAGCCGTAGATTCAAAAAGAGTGTACTCAGCGAATATCGTATAGTGTTATATCATGTGTCAGTTAAATTGATGACGATTATAAAAAGTTTCTTGATAAAATTTCGCAAGAGAATTTAGATATTTAAATTTTATAATGAGTTAAAAATCCTGACAATTTTGAAATATCCGAATTTTTATTACTTTCAAAAAGCAATAAAACTTTTTCCTGCTTGTTAGTTATACTATGCGCGAGGAAATAAAATTAGAAAAACTTGTATAGTGCGTAATGTTTTGTTGCGAAATGCAAATAAACTGCCATATTATGATAATTTCATATTGTCTATAAAATAAAAAATATTCTTGAAAAGCGATATTCTTACAACTTTCAACATTAGTTCGCGTTGTTATCAGTTTATATCAAAGATAGCGTTTTATTTATCAGACGAAGTTTGTGTTAAACATAGTAATAATAATTTAACTTTTGCTTATATTATATAAAAAAATTTTAACTCCGATTGTTTATATAAGTTGCAAATTATTTCCATAATATTATATTTTTTTTCATAAAACAACAACATTCATGAGATTCGGAGCAACAAACTTATATCTTATTACTTAATTTCTATAAAAAAAAATCACTTTATATAGTTCAGCGATATATCCAGAAATCTTGAAATGCTTACAGTTCACCGTTCGTTGCCCTGAATTCCGTAATATACACAACACCAAAACACTTGCAAAACCTTACAACCTTCAACACATGTTGACATCTGCAGAGCTAATATATTTTCAACGATCTGATCTGGCGCTTAGCAAACATAAAACTGAGAAAAAAACTGACGTTGCAGTGCGCTTCACGCACTGCAATCATAAGTGCACACGTGCGTCGCGTGACCTTACCCTTCCACTGGTTCTCATTTATAAAGCTGGGAGCGGAGACTCTGGAGTAAGGAGATAAAAGTAGTGTTTGTGACACCAATTACAAGTGTTGTTATAATATTATAATAATATAATATATTAAAGCAGGAATGGAAATTTCGTTGTGGTTTATATTTAAAGGTATATATTATCATTAAAATATCTTAATTTTTAAAATATAAAAAAAATTATATTTTAATAATCTTTTACGTTTCTTCTAAATTACTAATTAGTTAGAATATATTATTTATTACATGGCATGGTCAAGTTATAGCAAACAATGAAAGTTAAAATGTATTCAATGCCAATATTTCATAATTGGTACATACTTGAAAAGGGTGTACGTTAATATGGAACTTTTACTATTTGATAAGTACAGTGCTCATAGGAATAATTTGATGTACGTATTGTGAAGCAGGCGATTAAACCAATATCATCACATATAATATATAACTGCAGACAAACGAATTAGAAATATGTTAATAAACGTTCGAAACCTTAAAGTTCAGAGATAGCAAGTGGCTGTATGAGTAAATTATTTTAGTTTGGATAACAGCGCAACCGGAAATAATTAGCCTGAATATTATACTCTAACGAGTAAAATTTCTTATAAAAATTAAATGAAAACATAGTTCATAAAATTTGTCCGTATGGTATTGTTACCTTATATAACTTGTATATATTATAAGATCGCACTGCTGCAGCAGCGTTCACATGTCGCGTGTAGCACTCAGTCGCATCTGGTCGAGTGCACGAAGCGTAGCACGAATTGTATCCCAGAGCGTAAGCTAAATGCAAACCATTCTACCATCATATAATATAACCCATTTTTATAATTACGCCTATTTCATTTATTGTTGTTTAGGTGACGATGAATCATTAGACTTCATTGAGGATAAACTGTGGCGCATATAAAAAATCTTAATTTATGCATAGCAGGAAATTATTATATATTATTTTCGTGTAGTGTTGCTTAAGTCACGACGAGTTGACCAATTTCATTGGAATTGTATAACGAGAAATTTTATAAAGATTATTTTTGTACACGATGCACTCGACACACGAAATTCATTGCAGCCGACGATAATACTTCCACTTGACCGTTCCCCCATGGCTTGCGCAACTTAAAGACTTAGTGAATGTATACTGTACATTAATTATATGACGTAATATACCGGTTTGGATGCTACTGCGAAGAACACGGTGCACGAAAACATGATGCATTGTGTTGTCGCGTGTTTTATAAAAAATTACTTTTCTGCTATTGATCGTCCATCTTATATATTCACGTTTCATCCCCACCATAATCTAACTAATTATTGCATTTGTTATGATGCTTAAATGGTAATAAACGGATTGCCAATAAAAATTCAATATATAATCCTAAATTACATATAATATTTTATTTTTAACAATATTTTCAATATAAACTTGTATCAATCATTCATACTTGCACTCACTTTCATTATTTCATTGAGCCAGGAAACGATAGTTAATAATTCCGTAGTTAAACATGAAGAAGCAATAATCTTTGCTATATTAAATGTGATAAGCCGGTGGTTATGGATCCAGCCATCGTTATATTTGAACCTTGCATATAATTACGCCTAAAATTAATTTTCATCCTTTACAAAGGAGGAAAAAAATGAAACTTTGAAAGAATCGAGATTATGGGATTTCAACACACAAGAAGACTTGAATATAGAAAAGAGCGAACGCATACGATAATTCGTGTTTTAATTTATTTTCAATAATTTTGGGAGAAAATGTAATAAAATAGATTTTTGTTAATTATTTCATGTACGTTAACGATAGGAGTTCCATACTATAAATCTAAAGTCATGATGAGTTTTAGAATTCACGACCTAGTGACATTTTAATGAACACATTTCGTACTTACATTTTTTTCAGAGAATATATCCTGAAATTATGACATAATTTACGCTTCACTTTCATAGTTCTAAAAGAAAAAGAGGTTGTGCATTCATATATTAATAAAACGCGCATCTAAAGATGAATTTGCTTAGACTGTAGGAAGTTTTTTTTAGTACTTAAAAATGAAAACATAAATTTTGGTTATTAATGTATTATTGTCATTATATTTTATTATTATAGCGTTTTTTATTTTAAATTAGTAATTTTTAAAAGAAATTCTAACACTATTGTTGAGAAGAGATAAATTAAAAATATAATTTTAAAGTAATTGAAGATTGTTGTCAGTTCGTTGACTTGGAAAATGAACTAATGAGACGAAAAACTCATTAAATACTTACGCCGTGACAATAGCGAAGCGTAAAAGTTATTCACATGTTATAATTAATTTAGTTTTAACCAAATTCATTATGAATGTAAAAGCTGAGAATATATTATTTTATTCTTAATATTTTAAAATAAAAGATTTAAATAGAAGATTTTAAAATAGAAGAATTACCGACGTAATTAGTGTACTGTGACACCCACATTTTTTAAGAAACATTTTTTATGAAAATTTTATGTTAATCTAACGTTTTGTAGTCGCAGTTGATTTGTTGTCGTATTTAAATTATCGCAAAGACACTCGCTTGAGCTCGACACCCGAATTGCCTGTGTAAAACAGACGAACATTATTATTAAAATGTATACTGTATTTATAATAAAAGAACATATTATTATAATATTTGAAATGGTGGAGTAGCAGTTACCTTGTTAAATAAGAAGCTATAAAATCATATCAAGGATACTAAGTTACATTTTGGATACAGAAAAAAAGATATGAAATTTATAGGAAAACTACTCTCTTAGTTAACAAGATTTACATCCTAAGTAAAAATGAGTATTATACCTATAAATAATTTTTTATAGTATAATTTATTTAGTTAATTAATATAAAATATAGTATAAACGTTTGTACAAAATATTTTACAACATTTCGAACTTGATTTGTTATCTTACAACAAACTATACAATTATTAATATTATGTTTAATATTATAACTATTTATAAATATTTAACCCGTATTCTGATAGCTGAATTAATAGAATAAGGGAATGCAAATTGGAGTGTACAAATCAATGAATGATGTATATGTAGCTAATCATATTTTTACATGAAAATGGATTCCCAAATCACATTAACTTTGATATTAGAAGTAATGTCCAAACAAGAAGTATAGATGATATCGATATTGGTGCTTTACTACCATAATAGAATGGTAAATTCCGATTGGATTCTGAAACAACGTAAGAAAACACAATGAAAACGAAAGTTGTAAGTTTTATATAATATTTTTAATTTAAGTATTATGTTTTTAATACTGACAAATGTAAAAACTGATTTGTCTATTATCGACTCAATTTTAAAGAAAAGTACTATTACTCAATACAGTTTGTTTTGAAGCTAATAATATTAATTTCATTATTATTTTAGTTATTGAATAATATGCTTGTTGAATACAGTTATTGCTGTTAATAAAAATCATACTTACTCTTTTCATTTGGATCGCGACTGCCACACTGTCGATGGCCTAAAGTACTTTTGCGTTTATTTGGCACGTAACCTGGAATGTATAGACTCGGTTCATCAAGTTTACCCGTTGAAATTAATTTACTGAAGTCTTGTTCGATTTTATTGGCGATTGGTCCTACAAAGATAAAACAATTTTTTTTACTGAACTGAATGATGTTTACTTTTACGATTTTATACTATTTTTGTTATTTTGGTAACTTTCAACGTACCTTTGAAATGTAGTAAAAATTGAATGCAGCCACCTTTGTGTAATGTTTTGGTTTTTCTACTGTCTATCGATAACATCCATTCGGGAATTCCCATTACCTGTCTAACATCTTCTAAAAATTGTGCCCTAAAACATAACAAACAATGTTTCATAAATATTAATACAAGAAATACAAAATCTAGATTAAGATATTTTCTCATCATCGGATCCTGTATATAACTTACGCAACAAAACGCGGTGGTTTCCTAATGTTCGCATATTTTACGATATCGTTGTCAGGTTCAATATTCGCGCAAGCAAATCTATTGCTGCTGAACTCCCTGTCATATATGACAATCGATCTGCCTAGGGCTGTGACAGTACCTTCAAGTGGGAAACTGGGGTCTACGAACACTTTTCGCTTCAGGCCGATGTCTATCGGTCCCAAACGTGCGGAGATGTCACCGACGTCACAGCGCAGTGGCAGATCCGATCCGCACTCTTGCTTGTAGAGATCTTCCTGAAAAGTTATAGTTTCATTAATTTTCAATTACTTGCTAAATTAAAGTATAGTGAAGATCAACAAGAGTTTTGTTTTCAATTAAAACTTTAGTTGTCTTACATTTAAAGGATCGGCTAATTGAGTAAAGTAAGGATTCCATCTATAACCTCCTGCAACACATCGCGTATCTTTGGTCTGTACCGTGGCGTCAACGCCAACTGGATTCACGAATATGGCCCAATTATGGTTTCTGGTCTGTAGTAAAAACATAAACATTTTTAACATTTAATGGAAATAATAATCCAAAAAAGTATGTATCCTGATACTTACAACATTGCGATCATGTTTACCAGGATGTCGTAAATTCACTTCTATTACTGTATCGCTCTGACTGCCGTCGTTATAAACTAACTGTGTCTATATAGAAAAACAGACAAATGATTGACATTCATACCTCGTTTCATAAACTAATGACTCCTAAACGGAACATAAATTATATAATTACAACACGTTACCATTCTAATATATCCATAAGCGAATCCCTGAGGGTGATGGAAAGATGCCACAGCTCTTAATTCTCTAGCTTCAGATGGAGCATATCCTCGTTCAATAGTTGTACACGCCCATCTAGTACAATAACGCAATATAGATTAACTTTAATACCAATATTATAAAATATCACTTAAAAAAAAACCGTACCTGGCGTTCTTTTCCTTCTTGTGTACAACAATACTTCGCCCGATGATGCTGCGCGGTCCGAATAATGGCAGCTGAGTATCGTTATATACGGCGAGATATCTCCTACGTCCGTCTAGGGTACCGAACTTGCCGCTGAGGTCACCAATCTCGTATTGGTCACTCGTACCGGCAGTTGGTGGTGGCGATGCACTGGCATTCACTTCTAATGGATTCCAGTGACCGTATAATGTTGTATCTTCGCACGGAAATTCCAGATCAATCTCTACCGGCGTCTTTATTAAAAATATAACACGTGTGATATTAGTTATTTTATCTATCAATGGTTATAAGCTAATGTAGAAGGTTTATGAGCAGTTGATTAATAATATGGTTGAAATTGTTAGAAGCAAGTCATAATTACCATGTGCACGTGGTAGCCGCTCATTTGACTATTCAAGCCTTCCAGATTGACTTCGACATCAGTGACATCGTATGGACTCTCTTGGATAAATTCCAATTTACCACCTATAGTCACTTCCTCGCCGTTACCAAACCAATCCTTTGCTACCGCTTTTCTTCTATATAGTCCAGTAATCCTGAAGAAATAAAAAGATTGACAGATAAAAAGGAATATTTTCACTCTCAAATAAATTGTTAGTTATTTACATGGAACAAGCAAGTCGTTCTCCTCTAGCTTTAGGTCCATGGTCATCGTAAATCACAAGACTTTTACCAAAAATGCTCATTGGTCCTGAGAGGGTCAGTAGAGGATCATTAAAAAGTCTACGAGATAGTGCTGTACCATCAACCTTCTTGCCCGCAATAGAGAGCAGCTGGTGTCTCGTGAAATCGCCCATCCGGCAAAAAGCTACGGTGCTTCCGGAACAATACTCCGGATGGTCACGGTCCCATTCTATCTGTAATTTACATATAAATGGAACAACTTAATATGAAATTATTATGCCTCGATATTCTGAAACATAATCATTTTAAACGAACCTTATAAGGGTTATACATTGCTCCTGCACTTAGGCATCTTGCAGTCCAGTTGTAGTAATCTTTTCCCGGTGGATTGTCATGAATTGCCCACCTATGATAATTAGACGTCAATTTTATGAAAATATAAGAAAAAGGTCGATAAGGCAGTCAATAATTTCTTTAATTTACTACCTATGATCAAAAGAGTTATTTAAAGCGCTTCCATCTGAATGTATCAATTGCTCTATGATAATTGTTGTATCCATTTCGGGTTCGTTTTTCGGTTGTCTAAAGACTACTTTTCCAACAATTGGATAGCGGAATATCACTTCGGCTGTAGTCATTGGCATTTGGCCACCATTATTCGGCAATTGAAGAGCAAAAGTTCCGCATACCCAAGGAATTATACCATTGTTACTATCACTTTCATTATATCTGCAAAAAATAGATTTGTTTTATTTACCATTTTAATAAATTATGCTAGTATTTTCTGTAATTGAAAAAGTAAATTATGTCTTACTTATGCACAACTATGGATCTGTGAACGACGCTATTTATTCCTGACAAAGGTAGATACGTATCCCAATACAATCCGCTAAGTTTAGAACTACCCGGGAGGATGTCATGAGAATGTACCCCCTCTTTACGACCTTGCAATTTTCCGGATAAGTCTCCAATAGCATACTGATCTTGAGTACCAAGACCTGTAATAAAAAATGTGAATTATTCATTTACATTTTATTAAATAGATTTAAAAAATCTAGTAACAAGGATAACTGACTTACCAGGTGGTGGGATATCTTTTTCTTGAACACTCAGAGGATTATACATATCTTTAGTTGTCAAACAAGGTTCTATTACGTCCTGTAGGAACTTTTCAGGTTCTTTAGGTAATTCGTGAATTCGGTAAGACGCAACTTTTGTTTCATAACGTAATCGTGTTTCCAAATCATTTATGGGTGCCAGCGAGACGTTCACCCACGTAGGATCAAATGGAGTCTCTTGTACGAGGGTCACTTCTCCCTTGATGCCTCGAGAGTTTATCAATGCTCTAAAAGTTCACCAATAAAATAATTAATTATAATTTTAACATAATTGCTATATGTGATTTAGTATTTCATTGCGGTTGAATAAAAGCTTTACTTTTCAGCTATAAGAGACAGAAACATTCAGATTTTAACTGTGTATCGTTAAGAAAGACAAATTTACGTAAATTGTCTCATATATTCCTTTAATTGATACTTTTAAAATTGATTATCCATAGACGTAAACCGATATAATTTCATTTAATATACTTACTTAGCGGTGATGGATTTGCGTGGTCTGATCTTGGCACAAGCTAAGAACAAATCCTCGTGAGTCGGATGGAAGATAACCAGATACAGAACGCGATGAGGTCCAAGTAAATCCGTTGGTAGAAGGGCCAGCTCAGGGTCACGGTAGCTGCTCTTGTAAGTCGCACTAGCGCGTGACGACACGCGCATCTTGCCAAGGCGCACGTCTATGTCACCGATGGACTTGCCTGAACCCAAGTTGTCAGGGTCGAAAACCGTCGTCAGGATGTTGCACGAGGAGCGTTCTGTAATAATGAGTGGAAATGAAGGATTGGATCTTACTAGTTATTTCTTGCTGTTGTATTCGTTAACCGAGGTTTTATCAGTATATCGATTTTACGTGGGTGTTATAAGAAAAATCGGCACAATCGTTGTTCTATTTACTAGTTCGGTTAGGAGTTCAGTATATATTTTAATTATGTTTATTTCTTTTATAATATTTTTATAACACAACATAACTCTATCACAAACGAATTAAACCATCTCAGTTTTTATGAATATAGGGAACCCCTTCTGTACTTTACCTTTTCCATTATCAAATATATCAGTGACGTAGATCTTCCACCTGTGCTCAGTGAAATAATCCTCCATCGACTTTTGGCCCTCCGTATGCTGAAGATTGGCATGTATGATTGTATCCGTGGCATTTTCACCAGCTTGGCCACCAAGCCAGCGTAGCCACACGGAACCCGCTATAGGGCCATGGAACCGTGCCTCTGCTAATTTCTCTGCATTTCGGTCCAACACCTATACATAAGCATTGATTATTGTATAATCAAGAATCATATGTGAATTGCAAAAGATTAAAACAACAAAATGTTACCGTAATGGAAGTGCAGATGACGCGATCGCTGTAAGTGTCCTTAAGTAGGATTCCTTTGCCCCAGAGGCCGTTTTCACCCGATAAGCTTAGTTCAGGAACTTCAATGGAGCCTGTCTCGTTGCCAGGAAATTGCAGTGGTCCAAGTAATTTGGTTAGATCCACAACGCTGGATGACAAACAAGTTTATATACGTATAGGAATCAATTATATTTGTAAAAGATAATGGTAAAACTGCCGCGCTGATATGTAAATTCTCGTTTTCTATAAATTTCTTTGAATAATTTTATTTCCACAAACAATAAAGAGTAGAAAATATCACTAATTTTACTTATCCTCCAAGTGGATTATTAAATAGGAAAATAATAAAGAGCGTCGCATTTGGAAGGGCATCACGAGTTAAACAGAGGCTCGTCCGTGACAATAAGTACTATTTTAATTCTTTTATAAAATCTCACTATCTTATTACCTTTAATTAGAATCCAATCAATCACGTTTTATTCTAATCCTATTATATGTTGGTCCAATTAACATTGTCCAACGATGAATATTTTACTTACCTCTTTCCAAGGTTTCTCTCGTCGCAGCGGCCAGCTCCCACCGTCGTATAATCCACAGGGAATTCCGTGAGTGTCCAGAGCCATTGCTGCACCGGATACTGTAACGTCGGCTTCAACGCAAGGCGTATGCGTACGGCATTGTTGCTGACAGCCGGCTCGAAGCGAATTTCACCGTGTAGTCCGCCCGACGATATGTAGGCCGCCAGTCGTACCGCGTTGCTGGTTGCAGCTGCGAAGGGTGGTGTATTTTGTTATGTTATTTTTAACCAATATGTTTAATTGTAAAAGGTATACTATTTGTTACGTAGATATGATGACTAGAGTTAAAGGTTTCTCTTGAATTTGATGTACATATTTGTTATACAGAAGTGTAACTATAATTATAAACATAATATCCTACAACTAAATGAGGTAGCGCAATCGACTCGCTCCAGATGGATGAGCGAATCGTAAAGTTGTTTATATATCCGGTAATAGAGAAGCTTTAATAAGCTGCCACATTATTTGCGCAAAAAACTTTGTACAGAGTCAAGTGTACCACATGGCGTCAGATGGCCGCGGGCACCAAAAATGGCCTTGGCACGTATCTGAGATGATCAAAAAATCTTACGTTCCAAAACTTATATAATGGCACCATAGAACATCGATCTTTATTCTATTTACTTATTACACTTTTTCCATTGTGACCAAATCTTCTACACTTATATCAAGATTTAATGTTAAGGTCATCATGTGCTTTATAATTTTGACGTTGATTCTATTACTGGAATTTCGAATGTATATTATTATTTTAATAATTTTCCTTATTTTGTAAAGCACGTTCTCGCTGTGTGTGATCGGGCGTATCCGCAATAGTCATACATATGAGTCTGATCAAAACATTTTGCTGTGTAAATCTTATACAGCGGGAAGCATATCTTAATAAAAACTCGATAATTAAAACTCCATATAATTTTAATTTGAAAATATTACGTTATTCTAATACGTCGGTAAATTGAGGAAAAATAAGACTTTTATTGATTAGTGAATTATTTAAATTCTTACCTTGTTAGTACACATTAATTATAATTATTTTCTCTTTATATTTTAGAAGCAAATTTTGATAAAATATAAATATACAAGGAAAGAATTTACTCTGATTACAAAAAGATTACAATAACTCGATATATTGCAAGTGGTTTCTTTGCCCTAACTGATTCTTCCAGTAACTTCTCCGTGTATACAAATACTGATCATGTCAAGGATTCATTTTATATCTCAAACACGAATTATAAGTGTGGCTTGCGTAAAATTCATATATAGGTTATTTGATTCATATAAAAATTGGTGAGAGTAGATGTTGCCGATTTAAATGACCTCTTTAAGTAGACCGCGTCGAATATGAGCCGTTGGATATCGATGGGTGTCATATAAGTTGCGAAAAATCGTCGATGAAGTTTGCGAAATTTTATCGAGAAAGTTTACAGGGCGTAAGAATGTACAAACATAGAACGTGGGAATACGGTATATCATAACATATATTTCTGATTATTACACTTATATTTACTGTTTTTAAATTTCATACATAATTATATCATTATGTTTTATTCAGATCATTAAATACCATTAAATATAATTTTAATATTTTATTACTTTAAACAAGAAAATTTCAAAAGATGAATTCTGTATAGAGGTAAATTATATTGAGAATGGAATAAGTAATAGATAAATGTAGATTTTGATACATAAAATGAAATTAAATTTTTAGACTTTTAATATTGGTTGACAAAGCATACATTTGAATTTGATAACTTAATTTAATTAATTGCCTGAGTGTAATGAATAGCCGTTACCACGTACCAATTAAATTTAATTAATACCGTCTATTGATATTGAATATTAATTAAAGTAATTTTAGAAAAAAAGTTTTTTAGACTATTATAAAACTTAGTTAAGTTTGAATGCGATTTTATATACTTTGAAAGTATGTTATAAAAAAGATTTTTGTACGTTTTAGTCTTAACCTCCAGTAGCAAAGTAAACAGTAATCATGTGTTTAAAAATAAATATTGTTACTAATTGGATCATACAACATTTTTAGTTTGTTACTCAGAGGATAGAGAAATGTATGTCCTGTTTCGATTACAAGTCCAATCTACAATAAGATTAAGGGATATAGTACAAGGACTATCGGAAGTCGACCTTGGTGATTTTGCTCCAAATTGGGTGCGAAGAATGGCAAACGAGAGAAGTAGTACAAGGCCATATGAATTAGCAATTTCTGATCAGTAATTAAAGAGGAAGCTAATTTTTTTAGTTATTTTGATTGATCTAAAAGTAAAGCTTCAGGTTCTGATTAATTATGAATAAAATAGAAAATAGGTTGGTGCACTATAGATGAAAAATGATGTAAGGGTTAGTATAATTTAGTTTGGAATAATTTTGAAGTATAATCTTTTATATTTAAACATGCTTAATAATTTTTGCGCTTGACTTAATTTTGTTAACGGTCATGTGTAAAATTTTAGTATTTCATTTTTAAATGTTTAGCTATCTGGAGCATTGGATCAACATATGAGATAAGAAAGTGTATCTCTTAATCCCTCAAGATCACGTCCTGCTAAACAAGCATATTTTCTCTGTCGAGAGTTGCGTTCATTTCCATACCTATGAGCGTTGGAATATGAATTTACGATGCAAAAACACAGTTTTACAGAATTCCAACCTTATTACATGAATTATTTGTACTCAGGTTCAAATTCTTGTCTAATCATCGCGAATCATTACTATAGTTATAAATCATGCATGCCAATAATAAACGATAGGCATTTAATTTATTTAATATATCAATTGTATAAATATACTTAAACTTGGCATATAAACAAAGCAGTTTTAACCGAGTACCTAATTGATTATTTTTTATTTGACCTTTTTGAAGAAATTTTGTACATTATTATAATTAGATAATTCTTCATAATATTGATACCAAATAATCTTTATAGTCCATATATCATTTACATTACTAAGATATTATTTTATTGATCTACAAAAAATTAATACATAAGAAATAAAATAAAGAGAATCATCATTACTTAGGTTCTCCGAAAAATGGCCGTTTTTGATATATCGCAATACAAAATTAATCTACCAACTTTCACATCGCGTCATGTTAAAAATTTTTCCATATGTCCCAACAACCTTATCACTACAACCAATACCACCTCTGCTCATATAACCACAACAAGTTCAGTTTCATTACCAAAATAACTTCAACACCACAATAATCCATGCATATAATATACACGAGTGAAAGTTACCGCGTGCGCGTGCCGTGTCGTCACGCTCGTATACTTACCGCATGCCAAGATAGCCAGTATCCAGGTCCACATTGTCCCTGTGCTCGCTATTTCCTTCCTTCCCAAAAACACTCAAAATATATCAATCACTCAACGACTCTTGCACTGTTGTACTCGGCATCGCTTCTTTTCTAATACAAACAATCCGTACTCAACAATATCAAATCACATCATACGCGTGAGGACCGCGTTTTCACCTGTATGCAGACACGAGGTGTAACGGCGACTAGCGACCGGTTGTTCTTTCTCTTCAGCCTGTGGCTGCGACGATGGTAATGCTATAGAGTGGGGGAGAACGACTGGAGAACGATGACCCCACCACGCACGCTTGTGAGATAGGTGTATATAAGAGACAGAGGAAGAGTACACGGGGAGAAAGGAAGCACGGAGATGCGCGCAGGTGGGCTCGTGGTTTTGGTTCCGCTGTGACGAACTCATTGAGGAGTATATATAAGGGCCTTCCGGGGGTGGGATTTCTTTCTGCGCGACAGGTTTTTATAGATATGTGACATCTGGGTCAGATCGGTTAGTGCCTACCTTTTTGTGACCTTGAGGATTTTTATATGCTAGGTTGGAAGTTATATACAGTACCGACCATAAATTCGTGAAAATTTTTTGTAAATAGGGTCGCTCTTTAGACTACAATATCTTCGGT
>JAWWEQ010046694.1:0-16482 GCA_035583055.1 Torymus tubicola | reverse complement strand
ACTTTCAAATTTAGTTAAATAAAATCTCATTGATAACTAAATTTACATTTTTAGTTACGTGATTGATAATTAAAATTGAGAATTCCATTACTTTTTAGTTAACTATTTACAACACTGGTTCAAAACGAAGAAAGAATTTCCATGGCGAGACAGGGTTTCCAATCTTCGTTAGAAACTGAATCGTCGGTCGGTAAGGCAGGAAAGCAGAAAAAATTAGTTTCCAACAGAGTGCGGGTGTCGCTACAGCTGTGAACTTATTAGCCGCGAGAGAGACGCATGTAAACGTAAACACATGTATCTTTTGCCAAGAATCGCATGGGAACGCAAGCTGTAATGAAGCAAAACACATGTCGCCCAGTTCAAGACAAGCCATCGCGAAAGAAAAACAGGTTTGTTTTGCTTGTTTGAAAATAGGTCATGTGCGAAATATTGCAAATCAAAATATAAGTGCCCATGGTGCGGTCGTAAACATGTGTTGTTGATGTGTCGAGACGTCTCTATGAATGACGCTGAAAGCGAAGATGTTAAAGATGCGGCTAAAAAACTGAGAATCCGACACGGTCCTGCAATAATGCTTCGTACAGAATTCAAGTACACTTACAAACACTACGTGTTAAATTAAAAGGCCCAAACAGAGAGTATGTTGTGCGAGTGCTAATTGACCCGGGGTCCCACAAAACATACGTTCTCGGCTGCGTAGCACAAAGATTGAGGTTAGAAAAAATCGGACAGAAAACAATGGTGCATCTACTATTTAGTGGTGTAACGACAGCTCCTCGTCACCACGAAGAGTATAAGATTCTCATCGGTAGTCTAGATGGGAAGTATGAGTGCTGTATTACTGCTCTGTACGAGGAGGTTATTTGTCAGTTGCCTGCTGTCGCTATGGGAGCGTGGACGCAGAGTCTACAGAGCAGCCGCTAGCCTTCTTTCTCTCTCACTCATATGGCCGTATACGCAGCGAGCAGGCTGCTGCTGACCGTCTCTCCCTCTCTCTCACTCCAATGCTAAAGCATACGTTCTCTCTCACTCCTATGGCCGTATACGCAGCACACAGGCTGCCGCTGGCCTTCTCTCTCTCTCATTCCAATGCTAAAGCATAAGTTCTCACTCTCTCTCACTCCTGTGGCCGTATACGTAGCACACAGGCTGCCGCTGGCCTTTTCTCTCTCACTCATACTTTTGCGCCGCTGCGCACTATCATGCATTCATATAGGCCGTACATATGCAGCGCGCAAGCTGCCGCTGGCCGTCTCTCCCTCTTTCTCATTCTACATGGCTATACGCTCGCTCTCTCTCTCTCGCTCTCTCTCTCTCGCTCTCTCTCTCTCTCTCTCGCTCTCTCACTCTCTCTCTCCATCTCCGATGACCGTAGTCGTAGCATACGGGCTGCCGCTGGCCGTCTTGCCGTCTCTCTCCCTACTCTCGGTGTTCATGTTCTCGCTCTCCATTCTCTCGCCGCTCGTGCTCTCTCTCTCGCTCTCCCTACTCTCGCTTCCATGGCAGTAGTTGCCTCGTGGCTGCCGGCCTCGTGGCCGTCGTACAGCTCGCTCGCTGTATTCGGTTTCGTGTGTGTTGTGTTTCTCGGTGTAAGTGTCGCTGTGTCCGTGTAGTGTAGTGT
Source organism: Torymus tubicola (assembly GCA_035583055.1). NCBI lineage: Eukaryota > Metazoa > Arthropoda > Insecta > Hymenoptera > Torymidae > Torymus > Torymus tubicola. The sequence goes on along the minus strand of JAWWEQ010046694.1, from coordinate 14,861 downwards.
TCAGGTGTATATGTGTCATGTGTGTGTGTGTGTATCGCGGGGGCGGCCGTTGGTGGCGTCGCCGTATGCAGTCAGCCGTATGCATTTTTTTTACTCCCCATGTGATGCAAAAAGTTGGCGTCACAAGCGAAACACTCTCCAAGGAGGCTCATCTGGCGATCGTCAAGCAGCGTTTTCTAGAGATTATCCGACTCAACGACGAAGGGCGATACGAGGTAAATTTGCCGAGGAAAGAGAATCATCCACCCCTGAGAGGAAATCGAGCGGCGGCTGAGAAACGGTTGTTTGGGCTTACCAAAAAGTTGAGAAAAGAATATCTGTACGCCGTGTACGAGTCCGTGTTCGACGACTGGCTACAAGCAGATATCATCGAGGGGGCTCAGAGTAATTTTGACGCCTGCGGTGATTACTTCCTACCCCATCGGCACGTGGTAAAGAAGAACAGCACTACTTCCGTTCGCCCGGTTTTCAATGTATCAGCAATCAGTAAAGGCGGTCCGTCTCTCAATCAGTGTTTGGAAACCGGACCAATTTGATCGAGCTCATACCCAGCATACTTCTTAGATTTAGAGCAAATAAAATTGGTATTGCCGCCGACATAACGAAAGCCTTTTTACAGGTGAACGTGACTGCAGCAGACCGAGATGTTTTAAAATTTTTGTGGTGAAGTAAGACGGAACCTCGCAAAATTATTATTTACCAGCACAATTGATTATCATCTCAAAAGTTTATTGAAAAATGTTGAATCGTCTGAACAAGCTAATACTATAAAAAAGCTGCAGGAATCATTCTACGTTGACAATTGCGTAACGAGCGTTGCAACTGAAGAAAAACGAGCATTAAGGATTTTTTTATTTTTATGTATTAAAATTGAGAATAACTTGGATCAACCAATAACCAAGAGGAACATTTTGTCTGCAGCTCATAAAGTTTTTGATCCTCTTGGCTGGGCATCTCTATCACTGCTGCTACCGAAACTTATGCTGCAACAATTATGGAGTAAGAACGTCGGCTGGGATTCTGAGGTACCATCGGAAGTAGCAAAAGAGTTTAAACGTTGGTATGAACAAATTTTTATGTTAAATGATTTACGTGTGCCCCGCTGGATTTTCGGAGACGCTAAAGCTGCTGTACAATTACATATGTTTGTAGATGCAAGTAGATATGCGTATGCGGTCGCGTTATTTGTAAGAGTAGAAAACGCACACGGCGCTAAAGTTAATCTCGTACAGGCCAAATCAAGAGTCGGGCCTACAAGCGAAATTACTACATCGCGTATGGAGCTTTTAGCCCCGACTTTAGGTGCACGATTAAAAAATTCTGTTTTTCAGGCAATGGACTTTTCGGAGGCAAAAATGATTTTCTGCGTAGAAACCAACAGTGGTCTAGATTTATATGAAACCGGGTAGAAGAGATAAAGAGTTTCACCGACAAACCCAGCTGACCTTCCATCTCGAGGGTGTACGATTGCACAACTTGTTCAATCGAGATGGTGGGAGGGACCGAGTTGGCTAAAGCATCCACGGAAACAATGGCCGCAAGAACTTGTAAATTTGGAAATTTGTAAAAATAGTACGAAAAAATCCAAAAGTGATTCCACCGCCGACTCTTACATCACTTTTTCCTGTGGGAATATCACCACGGAAAAGGAAAAGGTTTCATGGTATATGGCACGATTCTCCAGCTACAGAAAAATTGTACGGATGCTTGCGTGGGTAAAAGGATTCATACAAAATGCACGAACGGGAAGTCATCTGCGTGAAAAGGGAGAGATAACCGCCAGTGAGTATGATATTGCCGAAAAACTTTTAATCAGATTCGAACAATGTGAGTCATTCGAAGGAAATACAGATCGTCGCCTAAAGGAATTGAATGTTTATATCGATGATTTTGGATTGGTCAGAACAAAAACTCTTATATCGAACCGAGAAGACGACTTTGACTTTAGATATCACGCAGTTATGGATCCAAAACATCCGTTTACTACACTGCTCATCGAGCACACATACAAACGTTTAAAGCAGGCTGGCGTTAACACGATGATGACGTCTCTCAGAAAACAAGTTTGGATTGATTCTTGTCGAAAATCAGTAGGCTCTGTTGTCAGAAAGTGTGTGATTTGCCGAGGCTACTCGGCAAAGACTCTAGAGGTACCGCCTGCAAGCTTGCCGACCAATCGTTATCGGGACGCAGCAGTTTTTAAGGTTGTCGGCGTAGACTACGCTGGCCCGCTGTACCTTAAAAACGGGCAAAAATCTTGGGTTTGTCTATACACATGTGCTGCATACCGTGCAGTACATTTTGAGTTAGTTTTGACGCTGTCGATGGAAGGCTTTCTTGAATCGCTAAGAAGATTTATTGCACGTCGAGAAAACCAACCACGATCTACAGTGATAATGGCCCCAATTTTGCCGATGCACAAAACTTATTAAAATCAGTCGATTGGGAAAAGGTTGTCACGTATTGCTCGGTCGAGAAAATTGAGTGGCGCTTTAACCCCCCTTCTGCCGCATGGTGGGGCGGATGGTCGGAGAGTATCGTAAGGATCTTGAAAGACTTGCTGAGGAAAACTTTGCAAAAGGCCTGCTTATCCTACGAAGAAATGAGCACCATCCTATGTGAGTGCGAGGCACTTGTCAACGGGCGACCGATATCTTACGTAAATGAAGACAAAGAAAAATTGTTACCTTTTACACCGGCAGGCTCCGTTGTACGTACTAGGCACTTTTCCATTTTAGGGAGGTTTGACCACCACTAAGGCACTTACCACCCCTACACAGTCCTGTACGACTTATTATACCCACATGGGAGGGGTCTCCGCCCTTGCCGTTGTATCTTAAGCCTCAAGGGCTGCATTTGGATATCGATTAACCTCGATCAGAGGCCCCTGAAGCGGGTACCGAAACTCTTTTGGACTGGGGCCCTATAGGCATCACACCGATCGGAAGTCGTACATGTCGGTTCCATGGCGGCGGTTCTAGTAACGCAACCCGCCGTCTTCCGTCCTCATGGGACGGCATCCAGGTAACCATGCCACCTGTCAATGCCTGGTACCAATTGCCACATCGAGGCCAACCCTTATTCAGGAAACAGACAAGCGTCGTTCAAAGTGGGCTGCTGGGGCTTGTATCCCGACCCGATGTACCAGTGAAAGCATGCCGTACTGGTCGCGCACTTCGACAGCCCGAGGGCATATCTCCCCAATTCGGGCTGGTCGCCAGCCGTTCGGTGGGTAGCCTAACGCGTTCAAACGTTTTTGAGTATCCTAAATTGTCTTTTTATGCTGTTGTCAGCTTGCAATTCCAGAAGTTATGTTAGTTAACTTATAATTAATGGTTAGTAGTGTTATAACAAAGCAAACGTCCGTTTGAATAAAGCAAAGTCTTGGCATCTCAATGGAGGTAGGAGCCTCTTGTTAGTCTATCTACCAACAAGCTCAGCAGCAGTGCTTTGCTTGCTGCATGGTAGTAGAACTCATACTTCGAGAAAAGTCACGGCATTTACACTCGTTTACATGTACTCTACTAGCGTGCGCCATCAAGCTCCCTGCACAGTCGCGGCCTATACACTAGCGCGTAAAGGCTCGCTATTTGGTTCACAAGAACCGTCATATAATGATTAATGCTGTCTCTTTTCCATCATAGACAAGTGTACGACCCTCGTCAGAGTTTCGACAATCGTCATAGGATATTTTCCTCGGTATATAGGACAACATAAAAATTGTCCCTCACTCCTCCCGGAGGAGTGGAGTGGGTATGCCATGGATTGTCATTTGGCACTAAGGCCTTTATGTCGGTCCTAGGACCAAGGAGTCAAGGTACCTGCACGCCCTCACAGCGTGAGCCCCGGGGGCCCCTTGCACAGTCGCCAGTAGACGTAATTGACCGGTAATTGTCTCCTTCTTCACTGCTGAGGGAGACTGCCGTGGACACCAAGAGCTGTTAGGGAGCTTACGTTTGGCACTCATGCTGGACTTTGCGTTAAGAACTAACGCGTATAAGTCCACCGAGATGTCATTTTCGATTGAATTGAAGTTCCTCAACCAGCACGCTCCAGATCTGGAAGAATTATTAAATTTCCGAAGAGATTTTCTTAAATACTATTCAATATTGTTTTTTTTCTTAGATTTTAAGTTACTCTATCGAAGCCTCCGTTACTCAAGGTGGGAAGATGTAAGAAATAGTATGAATGTATAAAGAGACTTAATTATTATGTATTCTACGAACATTTACTTTGTAGATTTTTTACGTAATTCTATTTTGCATTGTATCCATTCATTTCGGCTCTGTCCTTTTTATACAAATAAATTGATTTGTCAGTAACGCGATCTAGCGTTAAAATGTTGTGTTAGTTTGCTTGTGCCCCACTCCGTAAGCCCCCGCGACAGACTACATCCGACCGGCGAATTGCGTACATATCGTCCGGTAAAAATTCTAACTTTTGTAAAGACAATTATCATTAACCTTAATTTCTCCGTAATATTTTTAGTGCATTTAATAAACACCTTTTTACCAGATTAATTGTGAGTGTATTAATTGATTTTCCCCAGACTCAGAATCTTGTCATATTGAAAATGCAACATAATTAATAGTATGTTGAATTCTACTTTTCTAATAGAAAATAATTTAAGTAAAAAATGAATACATTTAGTACGAATATAGTCAGAGATTATGAGAGAGAGAAAAAATTTTTATTAAGTTTCTTTACATAAAAAATAAATTGTACAAAATGTTTTACATAATTAAACATTATATTTAGTAAGAACGTAAGTATCTTTGAATTTTTGAACTAATACACATGGATCTACTTTTGGTAGTGCCTTAATATCAAACATTACTGTTTCTTGCTCTTCATTAATTTTATAAGCATAATAATGCTCTTTAAAATAAATCACGGTCATTTTAACAACTAGTAAATAAATTGAATTGGAAAAAGTATAAATTTTTCTTATTTTTCCAAAAACAGGACCGTCGTCTGTAGTATTAGTTACTATAACTGATCCATTAGAGAATTTTTTATCATTTATTTGTATATACTTATATGCTGGTGCATGCTGAATTGACGGACAAAAGTTATTAATTTCTATATCGGAGTCGTTCATAATATTTCCTAGAACCGTATTACATATATTTTCTGAATATTCTTTGGCACAGCACAATTGTAATTGACAACGAATACTTACTAAAAAAGGTAAATTTTTGTGTGATTGTGTATTAGACGCAAATTCTTTTACTTCTCTGTTTTTTCTTTCATTGATCATGCACCAAAAATGCACTAGCGGTCCATTATCTAACATGACTTGGGACATGTGGACCATAAAATGCATTTTGGGCTTTAATAGTCCAAAGAATTCTAAATAGATCCTATTATGTTTAGTTATAAGTAATCGCAGTTCTGCTACATCAGCTAAAATAAATCTCGGTGTCGTCGTAATTACAATGATTTTCCGTAGTATTAAATACAGTTTCCAATATTTATTATTTTCTGGCACTAGATCTCCAATAGTTATCGAAAGGCTTTGAGTATATTTTGGTGCTGCAAGACCTGTTTACTAGTTGGGTGGAAGCAGCGTCGATCCGTAAGGCAAACGCCAAAACGGTGATAGGAGAGCTAGACCGAAGGCTATTCCTTCGGCAAGGCTGCCCGGAAGTCTTCCTATCGGATAATGGTACCGAATTCAAGAACAAGCTGATAGAAGACTTCCTGGGCGAGCGCGGTGTGCATCACACTAGCACTCCTCCCTATCATCCGCAAGCGAACCCAGTGGAGCGAGCTAACCGCACTTTGAAGACCATGGTTTCTTCCAACCTCGGAGAGAAACACACGGTTTGGGATGAGAAACTTTCGGAATTTCTACCTGCCCTTAACACCGCCGTGACAACAGCCCCGGCGAGGGGGTTACGCCCCCGTCAGTGGAGAATGCGCCCCTAAAGCGAGGTCACGGATGCCCCCGTAAGGAGCGATAGCATTCGAACGTTAGGTTGCATGGTCGCGCGCAAGCAGAGATGGGAGGGGAGGGGGAGAAATTCACCTGCCTATGAACAAACCTGAACACTGTGTTTTGTTACAGCTTGGACCGCGATGAAGAGGCCCTCAAGAAGTTACTAGTGGCAGTGAGGCGGTTCCCCCTCGGAGACAAGGCGGAGGAAGTACTCGACGCCGCCACCGAGGTGCACCACAAGCGCATTGAGGAGCACCGCCGCGAACACGGGCTCCACCTCCACGGGTACACTTTCGTGGGGGGCTCGGACGAGGAAGCGGCAGAGAGCCCAGTGGCGCGGCCCGGAGTGGCCCAAGACCCCCGGAGTCGCCTAGGCGACCCCCAGTCGGCCCCATCCCGGCCGGTTCACCACATCCACAGGGCCCCACATTCTGGACCCCGCTGCCACCAAACCCCACCTGGAAGGAATTGGAGGCGGTCCTAGTCGCCGCTCGCAGCTGCGAGCGGCAGGCCATAGCCAACCGTATGGAGGTTTGGCAGGCTTTCTATGCTTATAGGGCCAGCCACCAGCCCCTGGCTTCCGCAGTCGCCCGCTGGCAGCGGATCATAGAGGGACGGCGTCCGGGGGACCAGGAGGTCGAAGAGTGTCAGGCTGAAGCCGAAGCAGAGTGGCAGCGCCTGGCCCGCGAAGAGGAAGAGAGGCGGGCCAGGGGAGAAGAACACCGCCGCCGACTCCTTGAGGTCCGGAGAACGACCCAGGAGAACCAGCGGCTCCTGTAGGAGACCAAGTCTCGCTGGCAGGCCTCCAGACTCCGGGCGGAAGAGATGGAATTCGGCGGGGAGTCGCCGCCGGGAGGAGCGGGGGCCCGGAACCCGTCAGGCACAGGCAAGCCACGCCTGTGCTACTTCTGTGGTTACCCGGGGGTCCGCTACCCCCCACTTCTGCCCCAACAAGGCGGACATCCGTAGGCTCCCCGCATGCCCAATGCCTCCCTCGCGGCGCGAGGCGTATGCAGGCGTTCTGACGTCGAGGAGAGGGAAGGGGCGAAGAAGAAAGAGACGCCTCTCCCCTCCGAACCGCGGCGCGGCTTAACGCTTATTTTTCTTGCCTTGTATACACCATTCTGTTCTATCTTTCTTTGTTGCACCCCTAGGCTATAATAAAGAGAAGAGCCATAGCTCTAATCACCCGTTTTTTTTATTTCACCCTACGCCTTTTTCCTTGCAGATGTCGCGTCCGACGTACGCGAAATCTGGATGGGGGGTGTAACGAGAGCGTAGGGCGCACCGCGATATTGCGGCACGAACATAGGCGAGCAGCGCGAAGTGCTGCTCGACTACCAGCAGCGAGCCCGCGCGCAACTTCAGGCTGAACCGGCGCTGCTTCCACCCAACAAGTAAACAGGTCTTGCAGCATCAAAATATACTGAAAGCCTTTCGCAGTCCTAGGTAGCAGTCCAATTATGTCGCCTACTACCACTTGGAAAGGCTTCCGCGTCACCCGCCTGCGTAAGAGCCCAGGTGGTGCCTTTTGCTCGACTTTGAAGCGTTGGCGCACTCCGCAGTGGCGCACGTAGTCAGCGGTGTCGGTATAAAAACGTGGCCAGTAGTAGCTGCGAGCTACCCTGGCGAAAATCTTTTCCCGGCCTAAATGGCCGGCGGTGGGGTCGACGTGGTACTCTCACAACATCCCTTCGCGATATTCAGCAGGGACAAGGAGCTTCCATGCAACGTCGTCGCCCAGCAGTTCATCGACTTCCGCGTCTGGCCGGTAACAATATAGATTTCCGCCGACTATTTTCCAAACCGGGTAGTCCGTCCGCCTCTCTTCTACACACTTACACAGTTCAATCACTTGGTGCACCAGAGGTCTTCCGTGGTAGTGGCCCAGGTGATGGAGGTGACTTCGGGGCCCCCTTCCTCTTCATATAACCTCGAGAAGGCGTCAGCCACGTTGTTTAGGGCCCCCTTCCGATGTTCGATGGTAAACCGGTGGGATTGGAGCCCGAGGGCCTATCTGGCTAGCATGCTCGTTGGCTTTCGCATTGAGCACAGCCAGCAGAGGCTACTGTGGTCGGTTACCACCCGGAAGTCATATGCCTCGATGTACGGGCAGAATTTCGCGATGACCCAAACTACCGCGAGGCACTCGCGTTCAGTGATGCTATAGTTGCGCTCAGCGGAAGTCAGCACGCGGCTCGCGAACTCTAACACCCTCTCGACTCCATGTATTTCTTGTAAGAGAACGGCACCGAGGCCGACATCACTGGCGTCGGTCTGTACTATATAGACCCCTCCAGGATCCGGCCCGCCCAGCACGGGCGCGGAAACCACCAACGCCTTCAACAGCTCGAATGCATGTTGCTGCTCGTCGTGCCAGTCATACCGCTGGTTTTTCTTGGTGAGCCGCGTAAGGTGCTCTGCAATGGTGGCCTAGTTAGGAATGTATCTCCTCTACCAGGAGGTCGTACCTAGAAAGCTACGCAGCTGTTTGAGGTTAGTCGGCACCGGGTAGGTGGCAATCGGCTCTACCTTGGCGGAGTCGGGCCTAGTACCATCTCTGTTCACCAGGAAACCGAGATACCGCACTTCTGGCTTACAAAAGACGCACTTGTCAATGTTCAGCGTTAAGCCAGCAGCAACTAACCTCTCCAGCACCATCTTCAGGGTCTCTTTATGCTTTTCGAACGTCCCGGACACGATAATAATGTCGTTGAGGTAAGCGTAGACGTACGGTACGAGTTCAGGACCCAAAACCTGATCAATGAGCCTCTGAAAGGTGGCCGGCGCATTAGTAGGGCCATATGGCATGCGCCGGTATTGGTACAGACCCATTCCCGGGATGGTGAAGGCCGTAATGGCCCGGGCCTTCTCATCCAAAGGGATCTGGCGATAGGCGCTCTTGAGGTCGAGCGTAGAAATGTACTTCCCTCGCCTCAGTTTTCGCAGGATATCCTGCATGTTTGGCAGGGAATACGCGCCTGGCTCGGTAACTGCGTTCACCTTCCGGTAGTCGTTGCAGAACCGACGCGTACCCTCCGCCTCGCGCGACATCACCACTGGGCTTCACCAGCCACTGCTAGAGGGCTCAATAATGTCCTTCTCCAACATTTCTCGCACCTGGTGTCTCATCTCCTCCCCTATTTTATCAGAGGTAGGATAGGGGCGCTGCTTGATGGGTTTTGCATTCCCCACTAAAATTTTGTGCTTGACGCGGCTTACACATCCGAGCCCGGGTTGGGTTGGGTTTTTGGAAGCTGAGGATGGCCTCCACCATGCTCTTTAGCTCCTCCCTCTGCGCCTCACTGGCATCCAGGATCCCGATAGCAGATAATTCTACGCTGTTGGGTGAGATGCTGGCCACTTCTAAATTTACGTGGCGTCCCGCGTCTCTGCAGTAGAGGCGGTCCGTATCGCGGTCTAGTACGCCTCGAAAGGCGCACACAAAGTTGACCCCTAGGTAGCAATCATCGCTATGATCCGGCATGATTTCTACGCGAATCTCTCTCGTAAGGCCAGCCACCGTAATCGGGAGGGTTACGTGGCCAACTAAGGAGCTTCATCTACCGTCTGCCAATCGTAAGGCCTGCGTTGAGGAAGATTTAAGCTCCCTGTTTAACGCGCTGGCTAATTGCACTCCTACAGGGCCCATCACCGTGGTAGAAGCCCCGGGATCCAAGAGCGCTCGCAAATCGCAATCGCCAACCTCGACGTGAAGCCACCATCGAGTCTCGACTTCAGGAGAGGAGGCGGCCTCTAGCCCTTCCCGGCTGGTAGCAGGAGGGTGAGGCGTCTCACCAGGCGTCCCGAATGGCGTGTAACGAGAGCGTAGGGCTCACCGCGATTTCGCGGCACGAACATAGGCGAGCAGCGTGGAGTGCTGCTCGACTACCAGCAGCGAGTCCGCGCGCAACTTCAGGCTGAGCCGCGCGGTGCTGCTCCCGCGCGAACGAGCGTCCATCTTGAGCTCGGACTTCGCCACGTAAACATTAAACTCTCCGCGCGCGCGAAAAAGTGAAGAAAGAGAGGACATAAAGAATAGTGAATAGCCACCCGGTGCACCCGTCCGCCCGCCACACACACGTGTATAACGTGCGGCCGTGTTAGTGCCCCTACCGATGGAACCAGAGAGTGCCCCCGCCGACAGACAACCGGAGCGAGCGGGACAAACCGGCGACCGCCCGGGAAAGCTGCAGAAAAGAAGGAAGGGGGAAGGATGCGACTATCGCCGGCGATCTGCGTGCGATGGCTGGCTAGCCCCTTGTGTAAACGTTTCACAATTATTATATCTAGTGTTCTTTTCTTCTCCACGGGCTGCGGCCCGATTGTAACTGGTGAGCGTGCCTGAGAAGCCGCCCGCTTCGCACGGCTTGTATATTGACGCGTAGCCAGGAACTGTCGCGTCCTGGCTGCTCTTTCGCTCGCGGAAACTAAAACCGTCTGCGTTATGGCGAGCGTGTTTGCGCGTAGTCAGGGGCCGTCGCGTCCTGGTGAAGCTACCCCACGGTGCGCGAAGTCTCGGCTTGCGCGTGAATTCCCTGTTATTTTTGTCACGATTGAGTCACCTGCAATAAATTTTTTGTCAGTACTTATATCTCGCGAGTGAGTCTTTATCATTTCTTTGCCACCTAAAGCCTCCCAAAAATTAATACTTTTTCTCCCCGAATACCGCCCTCTGCCCTACGCGCACTGTAGCTAGCTGGCATCGCATCTTCGAGAGCTGACGGGGAGTACAAGCCGCTCAGGTAAGTATCAGCTGAGCGTTGTACGGGAGTTCGCGTGTAGCGAACGGCTCCTTCGAATCAGTAAGTTTGGAGCACGCGCCGCCGCGCTTGCGGCGCGCTATCTGTTGCTGAGCCTGTCGAGAGGAAAGAGAGTCGCGCGCCTGCACATGCGTGCATCCTAAACCCGTTCTGCAGTGCAGCGCATTTCGGACCTCTTTATAGTTGTACCGGGAAGGACTGTACTCTCTCGGCCAGCTTACGTGTCACTGCGGCCCACCTGTGCCTCCGGCCTTAGGATATCTCAGCCCCCGGGATAAGGTATAGAACGGCTCGTACGTTCATCCTGTTGCAATGTAATAGTTAGAGCGTCGAATGTACTTAAAATATATTTAAGACACAATGTAAAACATAACTCAGTTTTCTGTGCTCTACTACGGTGTACCTCCAAAGGAAACTCTATTAATTAGCAATCTAAGTACTTGCTCTATTTAGCATTCCAGAAAAAAAGACAGTTTTGTCAGACCTAACCAGACCAACAAGAAATATTACTCAAATATTGAAAAGTACTTTCAAAACATATCCATTATTTTTCTTATCTCATCTTAAACAAAGCCAAAGTCTTTATACATTTAGGTTATTGCTTAAAATCTATGATCATTCATCAGCACATAAAGTTATAGTGTTCAACATAAAGTTCAACAAGAGAAATGAATTTCATTATATATCTATATAACATCAACCAGTAACACAAGAAATAAAAATATCATCATACCAAAACAAAAAAAAAGAATCAGTAGTAAGATAAGTTATATCAGAGCTATAACTTGTTACAACAACCATTAATTACAGCAACAGAAAAGGAAATTAAATCGTACAATATCCGAATGACGTATGGAGATATAAACTATCTCGGTTCCAATAAACCTATATTCTACTTTGATAGAGGGTTCAGAGGCAAATAAATTTTTACAAACTCCATGGAATCAATAGAAAGACAATCGAAATGCAAAGAGATAGTAGTAATTGATGAAATAGTTTTCACATCAAACTGCCAATGTGATTCCAGCAACCAGCACAAAGAAATGTTCCCTCACTACAGAGTCACCTGTGCGATAGGAGTCACATACCCAGCTAGGCTCAAGAAACACGAAAGACTACTGTATGCACGAAATAAGAATGCCACAACAGAAACATTCACAACTGCAATATCCATGCTCATCACAGTCTGGTGAAAGTCAAGTGTAGTGACTTAGTTTAAGAAGAGTTGCTTCTCCCGGTAATTATGTTACTGGTGGGTCAGCAACAATAATTTTAAGGCAATTTAGTTTATAAGTTAATTTTAGATTTTTCTTTTCTTTTTTGTAAACTAGACCAACGCACAGGAAAATTTCTTCCTCTGCTGGATTACTAATGTAAAAGAATTACTACGTAATTTAATTGCTAATGTAATGTAAATCTGTATTTACTTTGGAAATAAATAAATAAATAAATAAAATATGTATACTGGTTACCTAAAAACATTGTAAATTAACAAATATTCATCATTCGTTTTTCAATAAACAAAGAAGAAACACATCATCATGTATGCTTCTATCGTTGACAAAAATACCAAAAAATTTTTAGTTTTGGAGACATCCAAAATTGTTAATTTTAATATTGACGAGTATCTTGATGAAGGAGCTGAAGCCTCAAAAAGGTCTTATGCATATTAATGATAGGAAAAATTCGAAATGCCAAGTAATTCTTATTGGAACTAAGTTTTTACTTTATGATTTAAAAAATTTATTGTTATTGGCTGGGCAATTAGGAAAAATATTTTTCAATTTTTTTTGAGTTTATTTAAAATAGAAGTAATTATCGTAAAATTATCACTGAAAATCATAGATTTGTCATTTGAAATTTCACTTATTTCAATTATTTCTAATATATTTTAGTTTATTTATTATAGAGACAAGGAAAACTGTCAGTCAAAAATCTCAAAAATCGAGGCAAAAAGTAGCTAAGGGTGGTTCTATGTTTGTTAGTTCCATTTCAAAAAGAAAACTAAAATTAGTAGATATTAAAAAAGCAACTGTAAATTTAACTAGTATGAAAAAGCAATTGAAGGTATGAGACAAATAGTTTTATTTAATCGTACTATCTATTCTAAGAAATTTGAATTCATAAAATGAACATATTAATGAATTTACAGGTGAAAAGAATAGCCAGAGAAAAAACCAAAAAAGACCGATCTGATAAAATTGTGTACAATTTCAATATGGAAACAGATGGCAAAGATCTTTCAGTAAATTCATAATCTGATGCTGAACCAGTTATTGAACATCCGAAAGACTATTCGGAACGTATGCAGCTTTCATCTCACGCTTCAGGTGTTTCATTTCAAAGAAAGCAGCCTCATGTTATTGACGAATCATCCGGAATGAGCGATGAAGAATATCCTGAAAAAGTATAATTTTGAATTAAAACTATTTTTCGACCTACTACTTGTACTTATTTATATTTTATAATAATTATTAATTATAATTAATTAATAATAATTAATTATGATTAATTATTTTTATAATTAATTTTTTATAATTCAATTACTTGTTTATTTATATAGTAAAAAGATTATTTATTTATATACAAATATATAATATTCAAGAAGTTTATATATTTATATGTATACAAAATTTCAGCTAAGTGATGACATTCCACGTGATGAATACAGCATAGATGATAGTGTAAGTTATTGTATATTAATATTTTTCAGATGTTTAAAGTCTACAAACAGTAAGACATTTTTCAAAACGGTTGAATTTAAAGTTTAGAAAAATTATATTTTTTCTTTTAGAAATATTTCTGTAGTTATAAATTGATTAAAATTTTATAAGTATAATATTTCATAAGTAGTAACTTACTAATGTGAGTAAAAATTTTGAAATGAGTATTTAATGAACTCTTCTGAGTTAAGGCGCTGGCAGTCTCTGCCGCTATCCGCTAGGCGGCGAGCTAGATCAAACTCCCCTTACTAAGTAACGCCAAGGATAGATAAGGAAGTCAAATGGCATCGTCCACACGACTTTCACAATACCATTGGAATGTCGAACTACGAGGCGTGCCTCGTTTTTGGAACAAAGTCTTTCTACTTGGGGAAGTACTAATATAACTTAAATAAATATGTACTGGAATCCCAGATGGTATTCCGGGTGGATATTTTCAACGGGGATACTATATCAAGATCTCAATAGCAGCATTTATATTTTATTTGTTTTTCAGTTTCTCATAGATTTTATATAAATCATTAATAAAATAATTTAAATTTTATTTTAAATATATACACATTTTACACTTAAAAAAATAAATTTGCAATATTACTCAAGATATTTTGAATTATACCTAAAGTATATTTTTCATCCCTTTCAAATAAATTAAAATTATATATAACCCACATATATTTTTCTGATAATACTTGTGTATAAATAAAAAAAATACATAAACAATCTGTAAAATGATACAGTAATACTTAAAACTTATTTCATTTCTGTATATTAAGTTAACTATTTTTTTTTAATTTTGCAGTTGATAATAGAGGTCTTTTAACTGACGAAGAAGACCGAATTTTCTTAAACCAAAAAAATACAATTTGGATAATTGAGAAGGCCTACGCGAAAATATCCATGATTAACAAATCTGGACCATTTATCATACAATTAGCGTATGCAATCATGGAATATGAGGAGCTGTCCAAATGCTGCGTAAAGAAAATTAAAGGGTGCGAAGGCTATAAAGAGGTGCCAGGCGAAGTTGTCAATGTAATTTATCAGATGTTTAATCAATTTTTCAAAGAACATCAGTATCCTGATAAATTCCGATTCGAACAGTTATAAAAAATTAATCAATATTTAAATAGATCGTGTACTGATTCAAGGTGTAAAATGCTTGAGATAGCAGAAAAAGATTAAAACAGTGGATAATCTATAGTAAATATTGTTTTCATTTTTTTCATTTATTACTATTGATGTTTAAAGATTGTATTTTCATCAAATTTAATAAATATCCATTAGTTATCATTTATTAAATCATTATATTACGTCTTACTTTAAAAACACTATATTTATACTACATTTAACACGTCAACAATGAGGTGACTTTCACTGAGTCTCACCGATGAACCTCCTGTGGACTCTGTCTTAATGATGGTGTTGAGTGCACTT
>JAWWEQ010046683.1:0-16483 GCA_035583055.1 Torymus tubicola | reverse complement strand
AGATAAAAATACATTTTCTAATTACATTTGAACGTTATTTTGAGGAGGGGCTGAAAAAGGGCTGAGGAGGGGCTGAGTAGGAGGGGGGGGAGGGTCTGAGTCGCAAAAAATCACTTACATCTATATAATATAGGAAGATATATATGTTTGCGTTGACTACGATAACCGCGCATGACGGTGTTTATATATCGCCGAGCTATTTCAAGGAACGTTATATCCACACGTGTGTGCGTGCGCGTGTGTCTGCGACTGATAACACGCGAGAGGAGGGGAAAAAAGAAAGGAGCGCGACGACGGGTAAAAAAGTTGGTATTCATAAGTATACACACACGTCATCGTCTAGTTAGCTTGTACGAACGTTTATACGCGCGTGTGTGTGTGTGTGAAGCGATTAGTCGCGCGCGTGGTCCGGTCGCACGTGTCGTCGTTGCCGTCATCGTATAAGAGAGAGAGGGAGAGAAAGAGAATTTCCATTTCGGACGAGGTCGTAATGTGTTATATTGTGCGATTTCGAGGAAGTTTAGAGAATAGTAGAGTGGGAGAAAAAGCACGTGCATGAGGGATGACGGTGAAGTTGAGGCATTATATCAGGGGTGTCGGGGACTCGTTATGGGTTGGCTGAAAAGGATAATGTACAGAATGTATAACAATTGAAGGGTTCGTTAGTGGACGCGGTGAGTTGAAAGTATATATTATATGAAAATGAAAACAAAATCTGGGTGGGAAAAAATGGGTTTAATTGTAAATGCGGGGCAAGAATTTAAATAATTTTTATTTTTATTTATCTTGTAGAAATTCAAGTGACTTCTTGCATTTATTTTTTTTTATTTCATCTTCAAAGGATGTAGGAGAAACGTCTTGTTTTAAAATTATTATAAAAATAAGATAAATAATGTTATGAATGACGATTTATTTTAAAAATTTTCAATCATAATCATGATATATTTTTACTCAATTAATAAGTTTCAGACACATGATTCTAGCGTCGTTCAAATTTATCTTCTTTTATTCTATATAACTCGCACTCGCTTATTTCGAGCAACCATTTTTCAAACTACTTATACATTTTTCTTGTACCATTGTGTAGCAGCGTTTCTCAAAATAGATTTTCTAAAACGTGTTTCAGAAATGTTTTCAGGTGCTTTGACCGGTCTCGTGGAAATAAGCGTAAAAAAATGCGTTTCTTTATTCAATTATATATTTTAAACTACAGATAAGATGCGCTGTTTGGTATATATCCCCAAGAAGCAAATGAAAAAAGGTCACCATGAGGTTTAGTAAAAAAAAAAAAGAAAAAAAGACTGGAAAGACGAGTCTGTCACGCGGTCGTTATTGTGTGGCTTTGTAAGGATTTTAAGATTTTTCAAATTTACTGAGAGAATTTGTGCTTGTACTTAGTTGGATAAATTTTTTAATTGATGTGCCATATAGGTAAAAAATCAAACTAATGGTTTTGAATTGCAACGAAAACATTTTCTTAAATATTAGTGCAATCATAATGATCGATCTAAATTGAAAAGATGGATTTAAAAAATTAATCATAGTCATGAATCATTGGAAAAATAATTAACGATATAATTAACGATAAAAAAGAATCTTCACTTTATTAACAATCGCAGTTAATTATATAATAAATTAATAAACTCTAATCTCCACTGAGAATATTTTTGAAAAATTTAAAAACACTACTTTGTTATCTCTAAGCGCACTTCGCGCGTCACCGTTTGTTTTTGTAACCAATGCAAATGAAATTGATCGCAATTACAGAGCCGAAACCATGGTTTTCGATGTATTGCTCACATATTTGGCATAGTTACGGCTTGTATATTTGCACTAAAATAAATTTCTTAAACTTATTCTATATTATTCAAATGTATTGGCAATATACGGCCCAAATTGACAGAAATCTTAAAAAGCCGCGATTGGACAAATTTGAGTGGGTATTAGACAATGTGGCCTTACACGCGTCGCATCTGAGCTATATCGCGCGACGATCGGTCACAGCCCATTGCCGTCCAGATAAGGATAAAACCGTAAGTAATCGCAAAAGGGCCAAGTGGCGCAATAATATTTCTTTTATTTTTACGCGGACAGGCTGTGCTATTTGGCTGTACTATTTAAGATGCCCCGGCCAAATTGAGGTGACATAGAATAAATTTAACAAATTTCTTTTGTTGTAAATATATGAGCCATTATACTATGTCGAAAACTATGATGTCGGCTTCGTTGCGATCTTTCTTGGTACTGGATATTTATCAGCAACATATTGGGAATACCTATAATTTTTTCGCCCGCCATAAAATGAACTTCTTCACGTTTCCTCGCACGAAACCAACCAATCTCTCAATCCTACCTATATATTTAAACGAAAAAATTCTAACGAAACCACCCTACCCTCGATTAATCGTCCATTATACCCTCTTTCCTCCTTCTCCCACCTCCTTATCCGTCCATGTTGCTCCTCCCTCGTCGCATTAAAAAAAAAAAAAGAAAAGAGACGAGGAAGGAGAGCGCAAGCGAAGTAAAAGCGCATAGCAACTAACGCGCGGGGCAAAAGTAAATGCGGCATTAACGATTCCCGCACTCGCTCGCACGCGTATAGGCCGAGTGCACTTGTGCCGGTAAAGTTGTATCGCGCTTGCGCTATAGCTTTTTCTCCCTCTTCCTCTCTCTCTCTCTCTTTCGCTCTTCGCACTGGGAGCGAGAAATTTCCTCTTTCTCTCGCTCGCTCTCTCTTTCTCTTTCTCTCGCTCGCTCTCTCTTTCTCTTTCTCTCGCTCGCTCTCTCTTTCTCTTTCTCCCTCTCTCTCTCTCTCGTTGCAGAACGCGCGAGTTTTTTCTCCTCTTCCTACTCCCGTACATTCGTGCGTGCATATAACGTAGGCGAGTGCAGTGGGCGCGCGCGCGCGCTGACTTTTTCCCTTGTTAATTTTTCTGGAAAGAGTTTCTCTCAAAAGAGAGCGCGAGTAGGCTTTTCCATGCCGAGGTTTTCCTACTACTTCTTCAATTTTTATTTTTCCTCCCTCTATCTCGCTTCTTTTTCGTATATGGTGTGGAAGTTTTGAAGAGAAGACTCGTGAAATTTAAAGCTTTGCTGCGAAGGGGAGTTTGGAGGAAAGTTGTCCAAGGATGCGTGTGTCTAACTATATATATATGTGTATGTGTGTGTGTGGGTTAGATAGTGATATAAATAGTAAATCAAAGAACGAATTATTATTATTTTATCTCGCAAGGAGAGTATCTCAAATTCGGATCACGGATTTTTCGAAAACTATGAGATATTATGGTTGTTGATACCGAAATGTAAAGGATGCTGCAATACATATTAGACTTCAATGCTTCGATAAACTGAAGTTATCGAAATCTTTACTTGTATTTTAATGAAATATTGAAAATCTGTTTTTTACTCTTATTTTTCAATGTTGGCATACCTCATATACAATTGTTTTATTCAGTATTGATTTATATCAATTCCTTCCAAAGGTATGGCACTTTACAATTAATGAAGGCTTGTCTAGATTGAGCAAACGTAAAAAACATATCATTTTTTTCAGCATTTTCTTAAAATACAGCTGGAAAAGATTGCGGCTTCCTTCATATGTCGGTATCTAAAATTATATCTCAATTAATTTTGATAAAAATCCGTGATCCAGATCTGAGATACTGTTCTTGTCAGTATATATTTCTGCGGCTTCAAAACATAACCACATAAGTCCACTTTTCAAGTTTCAGGAAAAACGTTTTAACGTTCACACTTATGCGTTAGGTCGGAACAAAAAAAGAGCGTGATACTTGACTAGTCAATGGACACATTCAAAACCCATATTTACATGGTCGTTTGAGCAGGCTACACATTTTTCGATGTGTTATAAAACAATGGACATATCTAATATTTGAAGCATACTCTTTAATTTAGTTATGGAATGAATTAATAAATTACAAAATTAGTAGTTTTCAACGAACTCTTATTACTCAATCAAGAAGATTTCTATATTCGTGACATTTCTATCAAATTTAGAACTATTTGGCAAACACCGTCATACAACATCGCAATCTAATTTGTAAAATTTTAAAATGTGTAAATTTAAAAGTGTATATGAATTTTTTTAATTAACCAATAAATATATATTAACCATCATATGCATATTCAATTCGAATATAAATAAAATGAATTACAACTACAATATTGTTACTACTTACTACTGACAATTTTAATCGACAAAAACCTATTTAAAGAAACAAAGTCGCCCGATTTTCGAAAAAGGTGGACTTGTGTAGTTATGCCTCGGAGTCACAGATTTCATGACTGAAATGCCTGTTACAGTCGATACTGTTAAACATCCGTTTACTAATTTACCAATATAAACATTGTAACTTGTCAAAAGACTAGATAAAATTATGTAAACGTCCTGAATAATCATAACTTTCATTTCTAAAATCAATATTAGAAATTACTCTTCGATCCAAAGATTTAAACATAGCAATTTCAAATGATCTCTCGTCATGAATGAATGTGCAAATTAGAAAATAATTTCGAAAAAACGTACGATAACAAACTGATAATGCGATGACAAATATTCCTAAATTATTATATGTGCATTTTGCTTTATTTTTAAAATTTTCCAGATTGTCCATTACAAATCTTATCTTTATTATTGTTTCGATAATTGGATTAAAAAAAATCAATCAATTGATTAGCCAATCATTTTAAATTGTAAATAACGAAATATCATTCTATATGTATATATATGTGCAAAAACACAAATTGCACGATTTAGATTACAGCACGAAATAAAGTATATACAGATTGCTGTTTAACTGATCCTCGACGACCTCATTAATTTTATTATGCCACCTTATAACGTCTTCTCAAATACAGACACACGGTGCTATATGAAGGACCTTGCTGAAAAATTAAAAAAAATATGAACTCTGTAATCAATCCCATATATATATATATATATATGTACTTACATAGATATTATTATTACACTAAGTGAACACAGACATAGCCCTGTTCAAACTCACATTTTCAATGACGCGCACCGAGCAAACAGCAGAAACTTCGACAAGACGTTGTTTGAGAATGGAGCAATTAAACCCCAGCAGCTGTGATATGTATTATCGCGTGTAGACTCTTTCTTTTGCACATGTGTGTGTGTGTGTGTGTGTGTGTGTGCGTGTATGTGTTTGTATATATATATATATATATATATATATATATACACATCGAAAAGGGGGAAAGAAAAAAAAAGGTCACGAGTGCACGCCGTTACTTGCGCAACGTTCTGCTCTTAAAATTCAAAATCACGCGCACAAGCAACATATACATATAATATATATAATAATATATGGGTAACTTCACGTCAACTATGGCAAGTCAAAATTTTAAAATTGTTAAAAATGGGTTTTCTTAGTTCCAAATTAGCCCCAAAACAAAAATATGAAGTTTTAGAGCAAAACTATTGAGTTGGTCAAAAGTTAGAATCAATTGAAAATTTTAAAATTTGAAATTGTTTCATAAATCTGAAATTTTCATGATTTTTTTAACAATAAAAATTTGAAATTTTTTGTATAGTACGTTATATGGGAAAAAGTTTATAAATTCCAAGAAGAATTCTTAAAAAATTTTTTTTTTAATACATTTTTTTTGTATTACTATTTTGAAATACAATATACAAACTGTAAAAGGACGAATACATGATTGATTTTACCCAAAAAAAATTAAAGCTGTAAAAATAGTGAAAATAAGGGTTTTTAGCTGTTTTTACAGTTTTAATTGCACATAACTTTTTTCAGTGATTTCATTCCATTTGCGGGATAGAGCTCTTGGAAAGATAACATTTTAAGAAATCTTTTACCCTTTTTTGGGTAAAATCAATCATGTCGTATTCGCCCTTTTTACAGTTTGAATATTGTGTTTCAAAATATTAATACAAAAAAAATGTATTGATAAAAATTTTTAACAATTCTTCTTACTATTTATAAACTTTTTCCTATATAATGTACTATACAAAAATTTTCAAATTTTATGGTTAAAAGAATCATGAAAACTTCAGATTTATGAAAGAAATTTTCAAATTTACAATTGATTCTAGCTTTCGATCAACTCAATATTTTTGCTCTAAAACTTCATATTTGTATTTTGTGGCTAATTTGGAACTAGGAAAACCCATCTTTAACAATTTTAAAATTTTGGCCTGTCACAGTTGACGTGAAGTTACCCATATACATCGTTACTTATCTAGAAACGAGCGGCAAGAAATTATATCTTTTTTCCACTGCAGAGTTTATCTTTTTTCTCACACGTGCGTCCGCGGGCTCATTGACATAATTGCACCAGCCAGCCCCGAGTGTAAAGTGTGTGTCTGTATATTATATAGCGTCGAGAAGGTTATATCAGCGGGGGTACTCGCAGAAAAATGTTTGCCCCTGTACTTATTAAAGACGAAAAGGAAGACGATATATATATATGCATACACACACACACACTGTTTAATCTAGGCTTTTTCTTCTTCTTCTTCTTTAACGAGCAGATTTTACCAGATTTATACAGAATTTGCATAGAATGAAAAAAAAATGAAACAAATTCGCGTCGTTGCACATTTCACGTAGACATATATTTATAATATATCACGCAACGATGTGCGTCAATGTTACGAAAGTCCTGACATCATTGATATTTGCAATTATCTAAATCGGTGGATATTTATATATATCATTATGCCGGACCCTGCTCGCGCTTGCGCTTATCAGTCCGAGACGACGACGATTCCGAGTAATCCGACTGTGGACCTCGCGCACACTCGATATATATATATATATATATATATATGTATGTGTGAATGTGCATGTGCTAGGAAACTAGAGAGATATGGTATATAATATACGCGAGAGAGATTTCTGCACAAGACGTAAATTTTGATAGTAAGTATAGAAAAAGAGAAGAAAAGGGTCTACTTGCGATTCGGTGGAAAATCTCGCGTTGTTCTGAGAAATGCGGGTTTGTTGTGTCTACGACGAATTCTTCTGTTTATTAATCGTATACTTTTATATAGACATATACAATATATGTGGCTCCGAGGCATAACTACATTTGTCCGCTTGTTTTGAAAATGGAAAAAACCTCAGATTTTGTATCTCCATATAAGTTTTTCTCAATTAAAACTATTAGTTAGTAGTGAAAATATTGCCTTAAAGTTACGATACCTATATATCCAAAACGTAACCACATAAGTTAATTTTTCAAATTTTGTACGCGGTATAATAAAATAAATCCATCATTTTTTCGTTCATAGTTATAATTAATTTTATCTACGTTCGAATTAAATATGCATATGATGGTTAATATGTATATTTATCTGTTTATTTAAATTTTAGAATGTTAAACTGCGATATGTAGTATGCCACATGTTATCACGAAAGCAGAAATCTTTTTAACTAAGTAATAAGAGTTGGTTTAGTAACGTATAAATTTGAACATTAAAAGTATTTGAAATATTTCTATTTGTCTAGCGAAATTTCTATCAAATGTGGTTAGTTATAGAGATGATTCAGAGAAAATGAATCACTTTTGCACTGGTTTATGTAGAGGATGATTCTGTGTGTGTGTGTGTGTGTGTGTTTTACTGTAGAAAACAGTAACTAGTCAATATTTCAATGACAGTAAAAATGTAGTTTTTTTATAGTTCTATTTTCGAGTAAAATCAATGTCTATATAATATTCGAAACAAAACTACAAAAAGGTATTAAAACAATTGATATATGAAGTATGACTGTGTTATTTTTTTTTATATGCTTATTTATATTTGTAAACTATCTTTTACAATAAATGAAATACAATACAATACAATATGAAAAGTAAAATATACCACTCCATTACATCCCAGATCACGAAAACCAAGTGACACACAATATATACCACCCTCTATAATCACTGACCAAAAACCTCCCCTATTGCGCACTCTGGAAAAGCTACATCTATATCTAATCGTTCTATGCTGCACTCTCAACTTGCTATATATACGGGAAAAGGAAAAACACGCTAACTGCTCGCACACACAGACATTCAGACGCTGTAGCAGTAGAGAGAGAGAGAGAGAGAAGCAACGCCGCATGCTTATTAATCCGAGCTTTGCTTCGTCGTCGTCGTCGTCAGGGCATTTTTACCTCCGCTTACTCATTCCGCATTGTATCGCGAGCGCGCGCGCGCATGGCGCGCTTTGAATAATGTAAAACGCAAGTATACATATATACTAGCTAGCTTAGCCTGCTAGCTCTATACAGGCTCATGCGCATCGGTAATCAAGCCGACCGCGGGCGCAATTACGAGCACTGCGCGTATTTTTCATTGCGATTGTGTGTATATGTGTGTTCGTGTGTGTGTATATGGGTAACTTCACGTCAACTGTTAAAGGTCAAAATTTAAAAATTCTTCAAAATGGGTGTTTCTTGTTGATATTTAGCCCCAAAATAGAACCCCAAAACTTATTTTCTGTAGTATAGTCTAAAAAGTATATTCAATTTATTACCTTTAAGACAAAGTTTTGTTTTTATGGTTGGAGGTCACAAAAAAAACTATGGGCTTTTTAAAGTTTGAAAAAAGCAGAAAAACACATTTTTAGTAATTTTCTGACACGTGTTATATAAGTATATTACAGCTAATGTCATTTCAAATATGTTATAGGTTAGTCTGTGGTTTTTTTTTACACAATAGTCACTATTTAATAGAATCCCATCCCAACCATATAACCACTTTTACAAACTAAACATAGCATATTTAATTATTAATAGAGTTTTACTTGCATTGCTACACAAAATGCTTTCAAACGTCTCATAATTAGTTGTTTTAGCTATACAGATATTTTTAACACAACTACAGAATATTTTTAATCTAACTACAGAAAAATATAATGATATGTAGTAAATGAGAATTAGCTTTTCTTACAAACGTAATAAATATTTTTAAAATTCTATATTATGCTTGACATATATAGTAAATGAGAAAAACTATTAGAATATAGATATCCACTCTTGATTATTAAAATATTATAATATAGAATTTTTAATTGATTGTAACTTTTGACGTGAAGTTATTCATATATATATATATATATATATATATATATATATCCACACATACACACACACACACACACACACGCCTATATTTACAAGTGGGCTTTCGAAACTTGAATTTTTCTGGAACCGAAATTCCGTGCATTTAATATATATACACTCGATTTAAAGAGATATCGACAATCAAGGGTGAGGGGGAGAATGTATGAAGAGTATTGGTGAAAGAATTTTTAAGGGTCAATTATAAACTATAACGAAACGAAAGGTGTATACTTAATTTTCGTATATTTTCGAGAGAGAAGCTCGATTGGCGATCAATTTAGTATAGCTTTTGTGAATATATGAGAAATAATTTGAATTGTACATTCATGCGGTTCAATGACATTTACGATGCATTTTTGGAACGATTCGAATACTATTTTTATCGTGAATAAGTGTTAATCGTATAGCGTTCGATATAAATCTCATTTTATTATTCGTTTACGCGAATGTTAAACTACGATATAATTTTAACACGAAAGTTTACGCGAAACAATGATATAGTTTTTTTTTATCCGTATCGCGAACAATAAAATTCTCCGTAATTCAAAAAAGCTGAGCATATAAACGATATTTAAAAAAAAAAATTGCTAAAATACGTGATAAATATCTTAAAAACTCGTGCACACATAATATATACGCAACACGTCTGATGCAAAATTAGCAGTGGCGCAAAAACACACTCGTACAACAGCGATTATTCGCGCTCGTTAAAATTATCGTCTCCAGATTCAGAAAAATTCCTCGCGCGATAAAATGAAGAAAAAATAAGGGGAAGAAAAAACAGTGGCGGTGAGTCTCGATAAAGGCCGGCGTTGAGACGTTAAAATTGCCACTGCCGATCGACGTATATATATGTAACAACACGCAGACGCACAATTATTATTATATATCTTTTGTATATACGACGACATCAACGGCGCGACGTTTGTCAATATACTATAGCGATGACGATTCTGCCAACAATTTGCGCAAAACAATGTGTTGCTTATATTCGCTCGGTCTCGGGCTTCCGTCCCCTGTGTATACACTTGCCGTGCGTATATGTAGCGAGTGAATTCATGTATCAAACGAATCGTCAATGATGCGCTATGTTTGTGTAGCAACAAGCGTGTAACTAAAGAATACCATGGCTGGAGACTATTTTTAAATTTGTTTTAATATTTGATTGGAAAATAACCTGTAACCTGATGGATGGAGAAAATTTTGAGATAATATATAGTTGTAAATTGACACGTTCATTACTGGATCGTGAAGATTGATTGGAAATACTCGTCATGGTGTTTGTTTGATTTTATTGATAGAGTGAACAATGCAGACGACGATAAAGCTAATCGCAAAGAAGATATAAATTTATGTGGTACTATATATATATATATAGAGTATGCAAATCAGTTATCTCCAATCGATTATTCGTTAACGTAAATCAAACTTTTACCACAGTATAGAATTGATCGAGATAAAAAAAGATTTGGGGGGTCCGCGTGTCAATAAATGATTACTAATGAGGCAGTATACATTTCTTTATCGTGTATATGTGCAACGATGATATCTTTTTTCTGAGACAACTAATTAATTTTTTTAGGATGATTAAAAATAGTTTTATAGTTTAGTTCTAAATCATTTCACCAAAAACAACCTAATATAACATTTGAAGAAAAAAAAAAGAAAATAAAAATAAAGAACAAGAGCTTTCCAAATTTTTGTTTAGAATTAGAAAATTTATTTCCTTCCAAAATTATGTGAGCTGGAAATCGAGCTTAAAATTCACGTGGCGAATGATCATGGGTCAAATATTGACTCTTTTTCGCCGTTTTGTGAATTTTAAGCTGAACTTCAAGCTCACATAACTTTTTGAGGAATCAATAGTTTCTAAAGAATTATTTTAAAAAACTCTCGCTCTTTAGTTTTATTTTTTTCCCCAAATTTCGTATTAAGTTGTTTTTGATGGAATGATTTAAAACTAAACTAGAGCTATTATTAACCATTTAAAAAAAATTAATTAGTTAATCATTTAAAAATGATATCATTCGTTGAACTTTGTTCAACCGCGGATTTCTCGTCCCGATACTCTAACCAATAAGAAAACCCAAGTTTTATAAGTATGCTAAGAAGAAAAAAATTTCAATCCATATTTCGAGTTTTTTCGCAGATTTTGTAAAATTTGCATATATATATATATATATATATATATATGTGGGCACGATGAAAATTTTCGTATTATTATATTGTTTGTGAAAAGTCACAGCGATCAAGTAATCCATTACAACCTATCTAGAAAACAGACACTCACGTTGGAAAACTTTTTAATTATAAAATCTCTGCAATTTTAACAGAATCACAAACCGACACCACCAGTATCACTATCGCGTTCACGCATTTCACTCTTATATAGGCTTACCTCTTCTGAGCACAGCACGACGTGGACTCATTAAGATCGTGATCAGTGCTTGGCCATTATAGAAAAGCTATATTTACGTGCACCCAGCCGCACTCGAAATGGTGCTATGATATTACAGGCTCAAGACAGAATCTCTTACTCTCTCTCTCTTTCTCTTATGTAGCATGTCAGAGCTGCATAGCTTTTCACGTGCTCGAGTGAAGTGTGTAAGCTACGCGAAAGCTTCTCAAGAATTTCGAGCGTACGTGGTTCCAAGTGCGCAACGTATGTAATAGTGTGTGTGTGTATATATATATACACCAGTACCTAGAGTTGAAGCGAAGAAAGAGAGTGAAGTTTGGTGGAGTCATGTAAGAGATGGAAAATGAAATAATAGATGAGTGTAAAAACGGAAGATTATAGAACTACAGTTATATTGCTCAATTAAAGCCACTTTTAGGACCTATATTTTTTTTTTATTTTTCCAAGTGCATTGAGATGAGTCTATGTGGTTTGATGAGATTACGTTTTACATTTAAATCGATATATTATCGGTTCCTATACGAAAACTACACAATTCCAAAGGACTATTTGTTATTTTAAAGCACCAGAGTAAAATAAATTCGTCTTATATAGGATTTGATTAACTTCAGGTGTAATTCGTATATTTTAAGTTTATGTTATTTTGGACAAATTTGTTTGACTCTAGTATTATAAAATAACAAATCAAAATGGATGTTCTTTGAAATAGTTGTAGTTATAGTTACATATACTTCTATAAGAAATTAAAAATCTTTGCAATATAATACACCATATATACGAAAATATGGATAATAATCAATGAAAATGCGCGCGCAACCGGCCACCGGCACCTTTCGTTCACGATTACTGTCCAGAATGACACTGTCGCATAAAAAAAAGTCATCCAAGCGTACATATATATACTACACATATATGAATATGAGTACCGATTTTTTTGCTAGATTTGAGTTTTCAAATTATGCACACTGCACGAATGACGTAAACTCGTAAAAGTATTCGAACTTGTCTCCTTCGCATGTAAAAATCGGTAAGTAAGAACGTGCATGGTCAACAAAATTGAAAGAAGAGAGTGATTAATCATTACAATACCTGCAATACTAGTCTGCGACGGAATTCACACGCGCGTTATATAACAAAGTTCGCATACATATATATATATATACCAATCATTATACAAGGTGTCCCATTTTAATCGCCCTCCCTCAAAAATTGGCAGAAGATGTACCCGGAGAAAAAAATGATAAATACAAAAGTTTTAGGGTTTAAAGGGGGCCACCTAATAGTACCAATGACTTTGGCCTTGAACGCGATTTTCAAGGTTATTTCAGGGTCAAAATAATTTTTTTTAATGGGAACCGCTATTTTTGACCCAAGAAATGGAAAGAACAGAAAATTTTACGTTCAGATAAGTACCCTTACAAATTTTGTATTTATCATTTTTTTCTCCGGGTACATTTTCTACCAATTTTTGGGAGTGGGCGATTAAAATGGGACACCTTGTATAGTACCGAGATCAAAACTTTATTCTATATACGATATTATAACTCTTCTATACACAATTAGTAAGTTATACACTGCAAAATTAAAAAGTCACGTAAGAATAGTATATATAATAAAACCAAATGAGCGAAGGGAGAATAAAAAAAAAAATAATCGCGAAGAAATCAAAACGGCAACCCACCGTCATCGACGTCGCGCTAACAGACAGCCGACGGCCGGTCGCGCATATCAATTGCACACACCCGCACACTCATGCAGCTCATCTATATATATGTACGATACTATCCATTCTCGTAAAGAAAAGAAAGACCGATGAGAGAAAGAAACGCCGACGTCGCTGCCGCCACCGCTGACTGAGCTTTACATCGTGCATTGCTTTGTTCTCTCCTCCTCCTTCTTCTACTTCACGCGATTTTCTCTCCCTCCTATAAGTAATACAGTAGACTAAATAATGCGCGCGCGTTTGAAACGGTCGTTTCGCAATCGTGCGTCAATGCAGCGTCGCACGTGCGATGCGCGCGACAGTTGCGCGTTTTCAAGTCTCCTGCTATTCGTTGTCGTACAACATATATATATAGTTTTTTGTACATCTGTCGGAGAATTTTCGTACGATAGAATAAAAACACAAGATTCGTTATCACAAGGAAAAAGAAAGAGAAAGAGAGGAGTCGTCGTTGTTTTCTTTGCAATGACATACTTTGATAGGGGGGACAAGAGAGAGGGGGGGGGGGAGAGATGGTGATGACGTTTGATAAATGGTCGCTCAGCAGACGCAATTTGTTGCTGATTCAGTTGAATATAGCGAGTGGGTGCAGGTTATGTAGCTTCATGTGGATTTGAATTTAATGGATTTTCGGTGTTTCGGGCGATACAATGCGATTCTTTCAAACTATTACGTACGGATAGAATTTTTCAATAAAAATTACCGTGAAATTCATGATTAAACGTTTTTTTTCTAAAACTTCTTACGTGTATTAATAAATGTCTACGTATAGATCTTGATCATTATGAAAAAGAAATAAAAATTCTCTTTCTCTCTCTCTCTCTCCCTCTCTTTTCCCAACTCAACCCGATTGTGCATAAACATTACGCATATGTGCGTACTGCACTCGCGAACTTCGTGCGCTCCAGCGCGCTTGTGGCCCCTCTCCCAAAATATCTTCGCTTTCTCTCATTCTCTCTCACTCTCTCTGCATACAACGTGCGTATATGTGCAAATCTCACAAACGCTGCCAAAAACTTCGAAAAATGGAACCATTTTTTTCGACATCTTCTAAATTCGGTTTTCCTTGTTGGTTACGGTGCCTAGAAAAAATATTTGTTGCTGAACAAAGTCCATCGAAGGGTATCATTTTTCTGGGACCAATAATCAATTGTTTAAAAATGATTAAAAGTAGCTCTAGTTTAGTTCTAAATCATTCCGCTAAAACCAACTTTGGAAATTTGGAAAAAGAAAATAAAATTAAAGAGCGAGAGCTTTTTAGATCTTTTTCAGCATTAGAAAATATTTATTCGTTCAAAAGTTACGTGAGTTTGAAGTTGAGCTTAAAATACACAAATATTCTCGAAAACGGTCTGAAAAGGTCAACAATTGTCCCAGCCATTGACCACGTGTATTTTAGCTTAACTTCAAACTCACGTAACTTTTAAAGGATTCAACATTTTCTAATTCTGCAAAAAGATCTGGAAAGCTCTCACTCTTTAATTTTATTTTCTTTTTCCATATGTTTTATTAAGTTATTTTTGACGGAATGATTTAGAAATCAACTAGAGCTATTTTTAATCATTTCTAAACAATTGACTATTTGTCCCAGAAAAATGATATCCTTCGATGGACTTTGTTCAGAACAGATATCTTTTCTAGACACCGTATACCGACCAATAAGAAAACATAATTTGGAAGGTGTCGTCAAAAAAAAAATTTTGGATCCATTTTTCGAAGTTTTTCGCAGCATTTGTGAGATTTGCATATATATATATATATATATATATACACACATACGCGCGCGTGCGAATAGCATCACCATTTTAACGCGCGCGAGGTCTGAAAACCGTACAAATAAAATATCTCTCTCTCTCTCTCTCGTAACGCAAATTCTATACTCTAGTGCCTTTATATTTGCGCTACAATTGCGAGAGAAGAGTCCTGTGCATACGTGCGCACGCTGTATATCGATCTTTCTATACTAAATATCACATCGCGCGGGCAAATAAAGCACGCGCGTGTATGTGTGTGTGTATGTGTATATATAGAGACAGTTGTGGATGATTATTCTTCGTTATTCTTTAATAACTCATGCGAGAGAAAGCAAGAAAAAACTGCCTCAATCTTATTATTTCGTGACGGTCAATTAGTCAAAACATACGAGAGAGAGAGAGAATGAGGGAGAAGATACAAAGACTATAAATAGCGACGCGCGCGCGGCTTTTGGAGATAAGAAGCGCACGAACCGCGTGTTTTCGTTCCAAGAGTGCACAATCTTGCGATACGCGCGTTCCAGCGTCATTGCAGCAGTCGAGATTAAGAGTTTAATTAATCGAATGTATATTGTGTGTATTTGCGTATGTGTGTGTATGTATGTGTATGTGTGTGTGTGTGTATGTGTGTGTGTGTGTGTGCGTGTGTGTAATAGTCATAGTGATCAGAGGGGTGCGACGCAAGGCCAAATATAGGGGAAGGAAAAAATCATCGCATATATTGGAAAAATAGTTCCGTATATTATATAGATTAATTGCCATCGAGCGTTCGTGTATATTTTGTATACTTGCTTTTAATGGTAAGCGAGAGCTGTCGATATAAGTTTATAATTATGTATGAGCAATTTAGAGAAATATAAAAAACAATATTTTAAAAAAAAATGAAAAATTTTCGTGGACTGGTCTATCGAATCGGGTTTTCTTTCAACGATATTCTTTTAAAATGCTTATAAAAATATCTATTCTTCAAATATAGATTATATTTTCAAGAATCACGTGAGTGATTCAATGAAATTGTTCATAATAACAAAAACGGATACAGTTTTTTTGGTAGTTCTAAAAACCAGCCGGGCAAGATGGAACAGCATTTTTAATTTTGGCACGAGTCGCATATAACCTTATCAGCAGCTGTAAATGGTGTGCAACTTTCATGAGCCTACTCTAAATAATACCATTCTGTGAAATAATTGAATTTATTAAGTTTATGAGTAAAAATATGTGTCTTGAACAATAGAAAATACATCCCGCATAGAAAATCATTACGAGTTAAGGATTGATATGTATGAATAGAACATTTAACAAACTATAAAAATAATATTCATAGAAGAGCAGTTCTTGGCTCAGTCGGTTAAGGCGTCGGTTTGTTTACATACAGTAAACGCCGCACTTATCTTTCCAAGACAAGGCTGCTCGAGGTTGTGGGTTCGAATCCCCGTCTCTGCTAAAATCTCGGAAGATATTTTTCCAA
>JAWWEQ010046673.1:0-16485 GCA_035583055.1 Torymus tubicola | reverse complement strand
CAACGTATACATTGAGCGTGCGCGTACACACCTTGTGTTTGTTACACCGCCGCGTGATTTATACATATACGCATATATAGATATATAGGTGCACCGCGCGGTAACGTAATACGCGGTAGCGCCACCACAGGGATTATTATTCATAATGGCGTATTTGTCGCGGTACTTTGTGTATGTATATATATACGTGTATAAAAAAGGTATAACGCGGAATTATATTACACATATATATAAGATACGGAAAATTGTTAACGAGTGAACGGCTATGGTTAATTGTTTAATAAGAGTATACGCACGTGTATAGTGTGATTGTTTTATGGAAATCCTATCGTTTAAACCTCAATTAAGCGATTTAATTTCGAGTAATTAATTGTAATTTATTCATTTTTTCGCTACACACACGTGTGTAAGTATATATAGCTATATATACGCCCGCGCTCACATAGCAGCCGCGCTCTCTCATGAAATTGTAAACGGCCGGTTGTTTTCATTTCGTTATCTGCGCTCATCGCTCGCAAGTTGCTCTGTCGGGCGTGACGCTATGTAGGATGTACTTTCGGATCGTACCGAGATAACGGACCGTAGGTAGAACGTATACAATTGTATATATATGTATTCAAAACAAAGTAAATATATCATTACTCCTACGTGAGTATATATATATATATATATATTTCGTATATACACCAATGATGTAGAATCCAATTAAATGGTTAAATTTTAATAAAAATTCACGTTGTTTTGTTTGTAACGGGAAAATCAACGCTTAATATGAGCATATCATCTTGTTTTCATATATATACACCTATAATATAATACAAACGAATCGTTCTGTTTTTCCTATGTACGAGCTGCCTCTTTATTATTATTTTTTCTTTTTTACGTAACAATATACACAGAGAGAGAGAGAGAGCAGAGAGTGTCGCGGCCGATTGAGATCTCATTTGCCTTGGTCTCGTTACGTAAATCCTCTGTTAGCGCCGCGCGCGAAGTGTGAGCTGAATTTAACGCGGCTAGTTAACCATACTCTCACGCGCTACGTGTATATATGTATGTATGTGCGTTGACGATGATGTTGATTTACTCCCGTTCCTCGCGGTGCTTGCCAGAGAACTATAAGTATAAGCTTTATACACGGTTCTCTCTCGACAATAGCCTTCTCCTTCTTGTCTCCTTTTAGGACGAATATATGTATACTTTGTTATTGTTTGTTACCACTGCGGCGCGTGATATAACATGATGATGATGATTCGCGTTATTCGTATATTATATACATGTAGATCCGTCCCTATATGCAACCAACCACGCGTGTTATATATTATACATATATACTTAATCAATGGGGAATACGATGCGTCACGGTACAACAGACACGCGCACGCGTAAACGTTCATCGGACGTTATTAATGAGTCATCTACGTGTATATATGTGGGTAACGCACTTTCCTTCCTTCGCGTATATATGCGATTACGCGGCGCCGAGATGGTTCCGAGAACGAGGAAAGTGTATAATATATATATATATAATAGCGTCGTGTGGTGACGAATTCGGAAATTCAAATGCGGTTAGATATACTTATATATATTTTTGGCGCGTGCAAACTGTAGAATAAGTTGTCTCGTAAAAATATTTATGTACGCGCCAAATACTTACACGATCGGAGTTATAATCGCGCGGAATTTTTTTTTCTTCTTCGTGAGTTCTGCGATGAGTAATGCAGTATAGCGGAAATGTTTGAGAAAAGAATTATATATACGACGATTTGGAAGAAAACACTGGAATATTAAATCGCAAATAGATTTTGGAGTCACGTACACGTCGAAGAAAAAGTAAAGTTCGCGCAATACTTATCTCTTTTTGTTCGAAAACGTATATACGAGAATAGAAGAAATAGCTGGCTGAGGTTACCCGGTCAATCGCTAAAAATATCTATAACGTCTCATGTATACTACTATATACATTAGCAATTTTTCATCTCTATTTTACTCACTCCTTTTTTCCCTCCCCGACACCCGATTAAGAAACTGTTTACCTTTCCATCGCATCGAGCCGTTAAAAAACAGTTTCACCGTGACATATTACACGCGCGCGCGCGCGCGTTCACGCGAAACTCACCTCGTCACCACGTTCGCATTACTCGCGTATAATACATACACACACGTATATATATATACATATACAAAGTGTCAAAACATGTGACTCAGGCTTTACCGCTAGGCCTCTCACTCGCTCGGTCTCCGCGCACGCGCGTGCGAATTTCTCAATGCTTGAGTATATATATACACATATATATAAAATTAAATTCCCGCAGTTCTCTCATCGCGGCTCGTGTGTATATATACAACAACAGAACCTCGCAAGTCTCATATATTCGAGAAGAAAAAAGGAGAATAGCTTCGAATTATACACACATATATATATGTATCTGCCTATAATACACACTGTGGAATGCGCATCGCTCGTTCGTATATATACGTTCGTGCGTTGTGTGTATCCTTTACTCGCGCGGCCTACTTGGGCGCTGAGTCAGCGCAGCCGCGCGTGTGTGCGCGTGTATATTATAGTCGCGTCGTGCCGTGGCAATTTTACAAATAGACGCGTATATAAGCCCCTGGCTGGCTACGCGCGATTTTCGCTAATTCGCTCGAGGAAAACGTCTACGTGACTTCGTTTCTTTTTTTTTTAACAAACCGGGGGGAGAGTTATATATATTTTACGTGCGGTTTGTTGTTCGCTCGATATATATGTATGTATACAACGTATAGTTGCACTTGCTGAGACCATGTACGTAGTATATATATATATATATATATATATATATATATATATATGTAGAGAAAGGTAAATATTTTGCTTCGTTATCGCGACGCCAGCCGATGACTAATAATTTCGGAGCACATAATACGCGCCTGTGTCTGCTCGGTTGCGGTTATAATACGCTTTGATGTATCGGTGATAAGAAGAAATACGGTCGGATGGAATATTTTTCTTATACTTTTAAATGTAGGATAGATTTTTATATATATGTATTCTTAAAGAACAGCATGATAAGAGTATATACAAACGGTATAGCGTCAATTCCCTGCAGAAATTAGCGATGTGGTATACGCGCGTATACATAGCAATCGATACCACCGCGGGCTGGACGTAAAAGTAAACAAGTTATTTCGTGCGAGCGAAGCGATTTCATTGATCGTGCAAGTGCGGGCGGCTTCTATTTGGCTGAAAATAGAATACCTCTGTTTACGTTTCATTCCCAAGTCCGCGCGTCTATTATACGCTCAATTTCTCTTATCCCCATATCTCAGGTATATATTCCGATATTATACGTCCTACCACCACCTGATTATATCCAGTTCTATAAAATTATTTTTTCTCGGTGTCTCAACGTTATATCAATCAGAACTCTATCGTAAATTAAAAAAATCCTTATACGCTATAATATATAAAACGTACAACCGTTCCGAAAATCCATCAACCTATAATCCTTCGAATACATATCACATACACACGTTATATACAATTGTACAACCCCTCACTAAAAACCCGAGGCCCCGCGTTTGTGTTCGCTCCCCTTCTCGCATATTCATAACACGACTGCAACAGCAGCAGCAGCAGCAGCAGCAATAGTGACGACGTGTAGCCTTGTAGGTCAGATTCAACGACGGCGATTGTATATACAGTGGAAAAGCTATGCGCGCGGTACTTGCGTGATCGACTTCTATATACGAGCTCTGTGTATATGTATACAGCTATATATATATATACGTGTAGTATACACACGAACACAGTGTATATATATACAAGGGGGGAAAAATCGATCCCGCGGAATTTCGCGCAGGTACATATATATATACACGACGACGCGAACTGACATCCTTTTCCTTATATGCGTGCGAGCTGTGTGTGTTTTATTCTCAAGAGTAGAGGGTTTGCTATACGGATAGTACATAGTATACGCGGCTTGTTTACCTTTTGATTTACCGTTAAAGCGCACTGCACGGTGGGAATATTACGCAACGAGCAAAGATATAGGAGTATAAGAAATATTGGTGCGTTATATAGAACGGCAAATACGCGTTTTATTTTTTTTCTCTCTTTCGGGGAAGGTGTGGTTTACGAGAGAGGATTGTTTCCTTTTTCGATAAATATCTCGTGTCTCTGTATATATATATATATAGAGATGTTTGAGGAAGGATGTTTTTTTTTATTGAAAATTCCTCTTTCTAAGCGAAAAGCGAGCAAAGTGTATATAGCGTCGATTATTGGGTTTATTGGATAAATATAAGTTGCGCGAAGGTTGAGAGTCGAGCAATTTAATAATATTACGCGGTGTTAAGCTTATATAATAATACGTTATAGACTTTATTGCCGGGCAGATGATAAAAACAGCGAATAAATGTCTATATTAAATATCTAAATCGAAACCCAAACATATATATATACATTCGGTCGTTGTTATTGAAATGCGCATGCATCGTGTTTCTCGCGAATTCGAGCCGCATTGAATTTCGTTTGTTGCAGCGAGTGTACAACGCGTGGGAATGAAATATTATATTATATGTAAAGTGCTATATATCGCTTAACGTATTAAGTATATTTAATAATAAAGGAAACAAAATAATTTTTATACACGACTAATAAAGTATATATATATATATGAATCCAGTTTAAAGTACGCTACGCAGAGACATTATAAAAGTTGAGAGCAGGCGTATAACGAGTTCCTTCAATTGAAAAGTAAGTTTATTAAAAAATTTCATCCATTATATATGGATAGCAGATACGTACGCTCGAGTGAGCTCAATATACATTCTCATTAAACATTTCCGTACATATATACACACATACTCTACTATTATTGGAAAAAGCAAATATACTCTGAATGCAAATGGATTAATCATCGAGAAAGTGAACAAAATAGCATTTATTTTTATAGATACGGTAATTCCATAACGAATATTATTCCAATCTATTGATAGGCTTTATTATACAATATATACCATTTATCATATAACTAATAATTACGCGAACCCCCTCGTCCACGTAAAAAAAATATGTATATAATAATATTCTTTAAAATCACAGCGTCGTCTTCCTGACGAACCCTGAACAAAAAGAAATCCCCGCACCAGTCTTATACACAAAAAGAGCTTTCCCTTCCTCATTACCCTCCTCGAAAAACCACAGCTCGACCCCGACACAAAGACGAGCTCTGCGTATATACATACCCTCTCCCATATATATATACGTATATATGTATACGTACAACCACATATATATACGTATATGTATACGGGTATCCGAAACAAATGGCAATCCGGAGTTTGTCATGCGAACGAACAAATGACGGACGGGGCGAGGCACATACATACACATGTACCTACCCATATATATATATACTTGAGTATATAGGAGCAGCAGATGCCGTGCGAGTATATAGCAGGGCAAAGTTCCAGAATCGCTTGTGTGCTCCTCTTTCGTACATATACATATATATATATACACACACATCGAGCACGGTATATAGTATGTAATGAAATCGCGCGCATGCCGTGTAATTTCGTACTTTCAAGCGACGCGGCAGTAGGAAACAAAGAGAAAAGGGCGCAGAAAAGGGAGACGAAAGAGTCTTTCGGGACGTGACCCTTTAAAGCGAATTCTCAAGCGAGTGTATATAGTTATATATACGCGTTGGGGCCAAGCTGGCTTTTAAAATTGCATTCGACGGCTTGGCCATTTCGCGATATTGTATAGTGGCTCTCTTCGAGTTTATGAAATTAGCGTGTAGATTTTTCTTCTTGGCTCGATCTCGTTTAATTTTTCCTGCGCGCTTTGTTGCGCGCGCGATCGTTTGAGAAAAAGTTTTGCGCTTCGATGAAGTATTATTGACGAGAGAGAGAAAGCATATATGTATGTATATATATATACAAACACTTTGTGAATAACATCTGTAGCAGGCAGCGTGCAAAGGTTATTTATAAATTTAGTTTTCGAATCAAAAGCAGCTTTTACATGTTACAAACGATCGAGATAGAGGAACCCACATACGTGGCTGCATGAATGAGAAAACCGATACACGCGGTCGTGTATAGGTATATATCCTAAGCTTGTGTATACGTGTGTGCAATTTTTTTTTCTCGATAACGACTTGCGGGTGTGTATGTGTATGTGCAGTATATATACAAGTTATATGTACACTTTGTGCAACGTGGCGTAAAAGTCCTTAATACTTTTAGCTTCGTGTGTTATATACTCTCTCTCTCGCCATCCATCACGGCGATTATAAAAGTTGTTTAATGGGAAATTGATCGAGTCATCAGGTGTGCGAAGGAGATTTATTATGTACGTGCCACTGGTGTGTGTGTATGTGTATGCGCGCACGTCGCTTAATCAAAATTAAGCCACGTTATATGCTACTATATACTGGCCACTTCAATTTTCGCCGAGTTGAATAAGACGAATAATTTCTCCTTCCGAGTAGTATTATATACATAACGGCGCGTGAATTGAAAACACCGTTGTATAAAATAAAAATGAAAAGACAACTTACGAAATTCATATATAAAATGTGTAATATATAAGAAAGTTATATTATGAATGCAAACATGATACCCTCGTTGATCTCGCGTTACGCTACGTGGGCATGAAAAAAAGAAAAACGACACTTTATCCAATTACGAAAATCGCAGAGCACCTCAATTCTATACACTGAATGCGAAAACAAAAACCCAAACAATTTTCCTTTCCACTGTATATATACATAAGTACAACACTCGAGAAAAACACACATATATACAACCGCGCGAATTGCATTAATCAAGAGCCACAGTATCGTCACGTGTGCGGTGCGGGTAGACTACAGTGGGGAAGGGAAAAACAAATTTCCCAACTTTACGCGCCCCCTTATATACATCTATATATTGTACAGCACAAGCAGTCAAGGCCATCCCTATACATATTACCAAGAAGGGGGAGATTGCGATGGAAAAAAAAATGTGCCACGCAGCAGGGCAAATGTTCCCGCGCGTGCGTATACGAGGTCGCGACGAAGTCTGTGTGTGAGTGCGTATGTTGTTCATCCGCTTCGCGCCGGATAAAATTAGCAGACTAATTCGTCCTGATCAACGCGTGTGTATGAGGCTCGTTCGTAGAAGTCGTGTCTTCTTTTTCTTTTGTTTGCCGGACGGCGGGAACATGCTTGCGTGGGTGTATGTGTATGTAAGAGCGTGAACATATGGGCTTCTGTTGTGGTTTGCGGTTTCGTGGGTTTAGGGAAGTAATCGATATATATATATATATGTATGCAGTCCGTGAGAATGTAGAAAGATGGTGTATTACACATGCGTAATTTAATTAAACGAAAATAATGGTAAAGATTTGATGCAAAATTTAAGTATACGTTGTTTTTTTGTGTAAGGTAATATATAAGAATTTTTGTTATGTTTTCATAGATGTCTAGATTTGTCTGGTATTACGCGAGAGATGAGCCATTAATTAGTTATCTGGCTGAAACTGGAAACATGCGCAGGGATTTAATAGGTTTAATAACGCTCTACGTGCGTATCGCAGACAGATATGCAATCGAGATTCTAATTCCATTATTACCTAATACAACGTAACATTTTCAATTACGCTGTAATACACAGTTTTTGTTATCTCTCTCTCTCGTATATATATAATACGCGTTATGCGCTCTTGCAGGATCATTAATTCGTATATCCGCTTGTATAATGTAAGCGTCAATTTAAATTTAGAAAATCAATATTCACAGCAAAAATAAATGCATTTACGTAGGTGTAAAAGGTATGATGATGATTATATATTTATTACACACACATACGCACGCGTACAATGTGTATGTGTCAAGTCATCCGTAAATCTGTGTATATAAAGTTAAATTGAAATTAATTTTAGATTCTTAGTGAGTCACCGAGATGTAAACGAAATTTTTCCATTGTTTGAGAATAAACAAGTCACTAGACTTTCGAAATGTATATATTATAGAACGGTATGTTGAACGTATGATCACAATACTAATTATATACGTATACGTCAATTGGAAGATGAGGAAGTCGGGTGAGTGATGCGGTATTGAGGGTAAAAAAAGTAGTCATATGGTTTTTTTTTTAAACTTTCAATCTTTTGTTTATTCATTAATAATTAATGAGAGTGTCGAACTAAGTCGACGATCACAACGAGATATAGCTTGTTATTATTTTTTTTTGTGTGTTTCTGTGAGTTTTCTTCTTTAAATCCTTGTATTAACGCATCAACTAAGAGACCGCTTTGATATCGACATACATAGAAAAAAATTGACTCGAATTCATATACATCATATTTTTTGTTGTTTTTTTTTTTATCTTTGCTTTCATTTGTATATATAATATATTTACCATCTTCTTACACGTGGCTATTTTCGCTTTTTTTTTTCACTATTTCTTATCATACTTCGTATACATATCACCGTTCGCGTTACACTCGCACACACTTGTAAATTTCGCCGCACGCTTATTACATCGATGCATACATACATTTTTCATATTTATATATATATTTTCATCGCCGCATATACAACATTCTTACATGATCACAAACGAAAAGTTGACGCGTTAAATTCGAAAGAAACAGATAAGAGAGAAAGAGTGACAGATGCGTAATCGGTTGCGCGACATTTTTATATACA
Organism: Torymus tubicola; assembly: GCA_035583055.1. Taxonomy (NCBI): domain Eukaryota; kingdom Metazoa; phylum Arthropoda; class Insecta; order Hymenoptera; family Torymidae; genus Torymus; species Torymus tubicola. The sequence goes on along the minus strand of JAWWEQ010046673.1, from coordinate 7,798 downwards.
CTGAATTCGCACGGTCGCTGTATAAATACTTATCAGAGTTTTGTGTGTGTGTGTATATATAGGAGTTCGCGAAAGTTTTCTCGCGCTTTCCCTTTCGCCGCCTCCTTGGAAATTCGCAGTTATATATATATGCGTTGCATATATACATACACGCGCCGTTGGAATTTCTCTTCCGACGCGTGCTATTTACGTATACATACAGACACATAGCACACAGTGAACAAAAAAAAATCAGTAACGGAGCGTGATCTCAATACGTTATTTTGTACTATTTACATTGCGTATTCCAAATCTTATTTTTTTTTTTTTATTATTTTTGTTTTTTTTTCGGTACACACATTTGGAAACATTGTAGAGAACAAAAAAAAAACAGAAGCTGTTAACGATTCGCGAACTTTGCCAAACTATTATCGTACAAATTTGATACGCTTAACAAAATTTCTCTCTCTTTCTTTCGCCTTGCGTAACGAAAACTTCCTCGCATAACGAGAAACTTTTCCCTCCACAGGGCGAAATCTTCAATCTTGGTGTACATGTATACACTTGGCGAATTTCTTTACTGTATATATATATAAGACAGACAGATTTATGCTTCTGTTTTCTCATTTCAGCGTGCGAATTTCCGTGTATAGGCGCAACGTATATATAAACATAGGCGTGAGATCGGAACGCATTGTACACATCAAACGTCTCCCTCCTCTCTCTTTCTCTCTCTCTTTCTCCTTTCACACATCGCCCTATACACACATCTACTATATATATGTACAATATACACGGCGCGAACCTACATACACACTTTCAGCGCGGCTTACACTTGAAAACACGAGCACGCAGCGCGATCGATAGAGAACGTCGTCGAGTGTGTGTGTTCATGTGCGCGTGAAGCGTACATATGTATGTATATGTATGTGTGTGTGTGTGTGTGTGTGAGTGACAATAAACCTAACTATGCACTAAAACATGCACAGCGAAAAAATGTAAAGCTATTAATCGTTATATATGTGTATATATATATACATACGCGTAGGAGAGGCCATCCCTTCTAAATACACATACACGCGTATTTTTCTCCTCCTCGTTTTTTTTGTCTCTTTCTCGTTGTCACCCCTTTTTTCCCTTCTTTTGCACAAGTCTCTCTCTCTCTCACGAGACCCCCGGCGGCGACCAGTGGTGGTTCTCCTTTAAGCCTTCATTTTTCATTCTACTCTCCGCGTGTGTACTATATGCACACTGCGCCGGGTGCTCTTGAGAGAAAGAACGTACGTACGTACGAGTGTCTACGTATATACACTTTTCTCTTTGCTACTGCTGCTACTGCTTCTCTCTCGTGCAGATTTCCGTATTCACGCGAGGTGTGACAGTAACGATGACATTAGCCATATAACGACGAAGCGGCTATAATGATTTATGTATTTTCTCTCTTTCCCCCTCACGCGAACGCGTCCGCTTTATTATACGTTTCCTTCTCGTGGGTGTTACATAGCAATGGTGTATACGAAATCCGTCTTGAAGAACATATATATATACATGCTTTCTTTTCTCTTTTATCGGCGTCATTTCAATAATTCACGAGCTGTGTATCTCTTCTCTACGGCCGCGCCTCTCCAACAAAAGCGCGCGTACGCGGAAATGCGAGCGAGCGCTTTTGACATAATATTCCTTTATACAGTGAGAAAAGAAGCGTGATGTATATATATATATATACATGCGATTTTTCATTTCATCTCGATAATAAAAGCACCGGCTTTTTCATTACTCTAAAAGGATCTCACGTTTCGATTGAATTCCCGCGTAACGCGCAGACACGCCGGTTCTTGATAACCCCACGTTATTCACGCTCGTGTTTCGTAAACAATAGTTTTTACCAGGCTGGGTATGTATATATATATATCAATTGCTGAAACTCGAGCGAGAAGATAACTATATAAAGCTGACGTAACGTAGATATACATATATACGTGCCGGATCATATCGGCTAGTATCATCGCTGCGATAAAATCCCTCTTTTCATTAACTCTCACAGGGTGGGCGCATATAATACGCGTACACGTATTAACTCGTCTACTACTACTACTACTACTAGTAGCAACGCTAATTAGCGTCTCATTAAATCGAAAGGATTTTATCGCAGGTGTATGTGTGTATATATACGTCGACGTCGACGACGACGGCCACGAGAAATGCGAAAATTTTAACGAGCTCCAATTATTCGACGCGAGTATATATAACGGGCGAACGAACGAAAAATCAACGGCGAACTACTATACGAAGTGTGAGAATTGACGGCGAATCGAGGGCGAATATATAAAGCGGACGCGCGCGCATGCAATGCATTTGCCAGCCGCGAGGAGAGAAGCTAGAAAGAGATCAGCAGGCGAGAAAGACATATATATACACATACACATACTTATGTACATATATGTGAGTAGGGGAGAAAGAGACGACGTGTGCGCGCGCGAGCGAGCTAAATAAGGACGCGGATTGCGACGGATTTTCTTCCTCAAGAGAGAGAGAGAACACATACATACATAGCTCGCGCGCGCGCGTGTACACGCTTCACGGCCTGAATCGTTGAACTTTCCTAACGGAAGCTCGCTCTCTCGTACACACATATATATATATATGTATATACACATACGCACGCATATTATTATACTGTTCTCAAAGAACGCCACGGATTTATTTTTTATTTATTTATTTTTTTTTCGACAATTCCTATAACGGAGAATATGAGATTTTTTTGCTTCGTGGTTGTGTCTCTATAGTTGTAGTTATTTCTTTATACGTTTTTTTTTTATTTTCATGCGAGCTACGGTTCGTATTTTTTATAGATAAATAATGATGATCGGCTATACAGCGCAACGTTCCAAAATGGATAATGGATATAGGAAATACACGATGATATATCGTGTGCGACGCGATGTGATGAAGCGAGACGATTGTTTTGTATGTATGTGTGTGTGTATAGAAAAAAAAAATTATAAGGATAGAAGATGATCGCAGTTCGTTAAACCTAATCAGAGGACAGAATTAAAAAAAAAAATAGAACCTAATATGGATAATAGAACGCATTATTTGCCGATGTGGTTGTGTCTTTTTATTTTCCTCTATACTCCATCCACACGTTTTTATCGTTAATTAATACTTTTTATTCCCCCAAGTGTTTATTTTTTTTTTCTTCATTTTCAATGAACACGAGCTCTAACGCGGCGCTTGTTTCGCACCTTTCATTATTATGGATAAGTGTTCTCTATTTACATGAGCCTTGTAGGCTGCATTGTGCCTGTAACGTGGCATTTGTAAATTCACCTAGTCTTTTCTTCTTTAGAAAAAGTTTTCTATTTTTTTTTTTTTTTTTTTATGTTGTATTCATTTCACCTTTTTTTCACTTCACACGCGGTTTTCACAGATATTACAAGTTTAATTTTTCGCACTCAGCAAGATATAACGCACATCATCAGTAAAAGTGTCTTTATACGCTGTTATTTTTTTTTTAATTTTTATATTTCGTTTGTTTGTTATAAACATTCCGTCAAGACTACTACATTTTCACAGCAATTAGAAACGTCGGGTTCTCTCCTCGATCAATCCGTTACTAATACTTTTTCAGAAGAGACAAGAGAACGATAGTACACGTAGATGACTAAAGCCTCGTTTTGCCTCTTCAGCCAAACGTATGTATACACTAAAAATAAACGATTCGCGAACGCGCGAGTGTCTTCACAGAATGTCTATTATCTTCGTAAATAATCGCAACGATGAACTAAAAGAAAAAAAAAATGTTTTCAAAAAAGAAAAAATATGAACGTAAAGGAAAAGAAAAAAAAAAGAAACGAGATAAATTGTTTTTCTCGCGCGCTCGCGCGAGCCGTACTATTTTGTTTTTCTTTTGTGTTTTTTTTTTACTGTTTTTGTAAATGCACTGTTACTCGCGACGTGTATGACGTAGACGTGTATATATACTCTCCCAATTGTGGACACAGCCTTATAGATATACCTAATATGTAACGCGTGAAACATTATGAATAGAGAAGCCTCGAAAGCATCAGCGGGCAGTCGGACAACGATCGAAAATAAAACAACACACTCGCGGTCATGGAGAGACGAGATTGATTCTCGTTGCGTCACGAATGGAGAAAACAAAAACTTGTATATATTACTACTCCACGTACGCGTGTGTGTGTGTACAATACGTATATATGTATGATCGAAACGGAAGAGCAGGCGCGGTGATATGATGATGCAAGCGCGATCGCCGATAACGTCACGAGACGCCGTGGAGACTGCCCGTGAACGAACGCGCGTATATACAAGATGCTCTTCGTCGAGAGCATGAGGTTCAGAGGTATATAAGAGAAAGAGAGAGAGGGTGTTAAAAATAACGCGTGAATTCTCCGAGACTATACGGAAATATAATACACATACAACAGCGATGCACCCATCAGACTAATAACAAAAATGCCGAGCAGCTGTTATTGTTGATGTTATTGTTTACCAATTTGGTAATGGAGGAAGAGAGGGAGACAGTGAGTGAGTGAGAGAGCGTGAACGAATCGTGCGCGCGGCTGGATCAATATTGCCGTTTGGGAGCAGAGAGCTGAATTCCGTTCTGAAATAACTTCTCGCTCGCGTTGTGCTAAAAACAACGCGGTTCCATCGTTCTCTCTCTCTCTCTCTTTCTCTTCTTCCCAAGCAAGAGAGAAAGAGAGGGAATAAAACCGGGGGGACTCGTTTCGCTCTCTCGCCTGATGTAATCCAAACTCGAGAGTATAAAGTAGGCAGGCCCACCTCTCCCTCTCTCTCTCTCGCGAAAAAGAAGAAGAAAGGTTCATGCTTGCTCCGCACGTATCCTGGGTTCTTTCGCATATGAATCCGCCTCGAAAACGGCCACAGGGAAAAACCCAGTCATCGACGCTCTCTCTCTCTCTTTCTCTATCTCTCGCCCTCACCACACGCGCAACGTAAACACAAATACGCACCTCCCCTCTCTCTTATATACATATATACCGCCCCTCCTCTGCTTTCAACGGTCGAACATACCGACGCGCGTCGTCGAGGTCGCGCACACGTGTGCGTGTATATATACAACGTACACATATGTGTACGCACGCACATACATATATACACAAAGCCATACACATTCGTCACTCGCGCGCGCGCTCGCGTACGTTATGATATACACTCTCACGCGTGTGTATATATATATATGTATGTATTTACACAGGTAGAAGAGAGAACACGACGAAACGATGATGGCCGAAGGCTCACGATTGCTCGCGGAGCACATACACACACTCGCGTATTTACAAACAGCGCAGCGCCATGTAAGGCAAGAGCCGCTGCTGTCTAATTGCGCTGTCTCTTCTCTCTCCGACGATGCTGTTGTTGCTGCTGTTGCTTTCTTCTTCCGCGACTCCCACGATGATGATGCTGCTGCCGTTGCTGCTGCAGGCTTCTCTTCTCTTAAATGAAGGATGACGATGACGATGCATGCTTATATACGTGTAGAGATATATGTACACACGTAAGAAACACGCAGGAAGGAAGAATGTGTGTCCTCGCGCGTGTCGTTACCTCGCGAGGCTTATTAACGATAACAATGACGATGATGATCACTCGATGAGTCGTCCTCACAGATCTAGAGGCTGGTAGCATGGTGGTAGAGGCTCGTCCTCGCTGTCGTAATAGAAACGCTTCCTCCTGTAGAACAAGTCGTCGCTACTACTGCTAGCACGGGTCATCGCGTCCTCATCGTCGTCGTCGTCTTCGTCGTCCATAGAGTCGAGCGTTGTACTCGTTGCACTTGTACTCGTTGCTCGTCTCGTCTTGCCGCCGTCAACTTCCTCTTCGCCAACGATCGATCCATCGTCGTCGTCGTCGTCGGGACACGTTTGGAGCCTTTTCACTGCTTCCTTGATAAGGGCACCTTTACGTAGTAGGGCCTCGAAGCGTTCGTAAGAATCGTCGAGCTCGGTGCGTACCAGCGCTTTCCTGCAGCGCCTATAATGATTGTGATGATGATGTTTGTGTGAGGTTACATCATCGTCGCTATTCTTCACGCAGAGCTCGCAGGTGCTCGGATCGGACCAGGAACGCGATGGAAGTCTGTAGGGCGATGGTCGAATCTTGTGAGACAGACTCGATCGGGATTTCAGGCATCCTGAGATACCTGAGAGACGTAGGTTCTCTTTTAACCGTGATACCAGCACGTCTACGTCGCGTGATGTAAAGCTATCTTGACTGAGACCACCAGCGTCTGGCATCACCTCGATCAGGTACGTCGTCTCCTCGGCGCTCGGCATCTTTCCACTCAATTGTATATATACGTATGTATATATCTGTATATATTTATACACACACGTAAAATGTGTATATGTCGTACGTGCTACTATTCTCCTTTCTCAGTATAGCGCTTGCGACACTGTTTTTTGGGCACGCTTACACGTTGCACTGTTTCTCTTGTGAAGCTTCGAAACTTCGGCAACAACGCCTCCGTTCTATATATATATATGTATGCGCACTCGCGCGCTCACACACTCTAACTGACGTATACGCGGCGCGTGATTCACCGCCTTCCTCCTCCTTCTCCTCCGCGACTCTCACGCGCACACACACTGATGCAAAGTTCACCGCCGACGTTACCCCCACTCCGCCTCGTACGCTCTTACGCGCCGCCCGGATGGATAACAAAACACACGCGGCACTGTTGACAAGCTCGCGCGGTGTTTTTGTTATTGTTGTTAGCGGCCGCGAACTGCAGCAGCAACGATTTTTTTTTGTTTTGATATATATATATACTATATATATATATAATATCTCTTCTTTAACCGTCGACTACGATCGTGGCGACGGGAGCAGCTATTCTTCCGGATGGGGCTATTATATAGCAACGCTATATATCTACTTGGCGGATGGCGCGTCCTCGTTTTCACACTGTCCGCGCGCGCGTAACGTACACATATACACGTAGTATATAGTCGTGTGTTTGTTTACGAGCAGCAAGCCACGGCTGCTCTATGATGACCTCCTATCGCTCGTTCACTGTTGCACAACACATATACACACACACCGCGCGAATATATAGATAATAAACGCTTCTATCACTGTATAGAATTCAGGTGCTTTATATATGCTTAGTATAGTTGAGTTGTATATATCACACTCGCTTATACATATATACTTCTTGTGCAGGTATATATATATATACTATATGTATATATACTCTTTTGATGCGTCCGCTTGAGCGAGCGAACGAGCAGCGGTCTGCCTCTCTCCGATGTAGCGAGCGAGACACTGGCGGCGGCGACGTCGGCAAGCGAGGGAGCCGTGAACCTTCTCTCTCTCTCTCTCCTCTCCTCACTCTCCCACCGCCGCGTCGCTGTTATTATTGTTTTGGTCGGGCCGCGCATGCGCATTTACAACGCTGCCGCGTTCCTCTCTCTCTCTCTCTCTTGGCTCTGTCGATGTGTATATATATACATACACACGTATACACTGGCTCGCTCGACTCGGGGGCCCGTGTAAACAAACCGTTAGCCCTGGCGAATCGATAACGTACACCGAGTAGCAGCAGCGGCCGCGTCTTCTCTCTCCTCTCCCTCTTTTCTACACCTATATTATATATACATATGTATATATATATATATGTGTGTGAATCGCGCGATGTGTATACCTCTACGAATGCTCTCCTCTCTCCCGCCCCTTTGCTATACCATTGCGTCAACGAGGAAAACAACAACGGGCTTTGTATGTTTACAATATGATGATAACAACAGACGTTCGCTCGCCTGCTATATAT
>JAWWEQ010046662.1:0-16488 GCA_035583055.1 Torymus tubicola | reverse complement strand
CGCGTTATGACGCATCAAGATGAAGACTGGCCACTCCCAAGGTCAGTTTTGTTTTGACGCGCCATAGCGCGCCTATAGCTACTTACGTCAACGATCACATATATAAGTTTGTTGATGTTTTTAATAGCAAGTTTGTTTTTCTATTATAAAATTTAGTATTTTTTGGTGAAATTACCATTTCAGCATTTACTTGAAGTAATATTGTTAAGTGATCAGATGATAGATCCAAGCAGGATTTTGTCAACGTCAACAATCACATACCCAGTTGAAAGTAACCAATAAAATCCAATAAAATAAATTTGCATAAGATATTATATGTATTTGTACTAGTAAAATCTCATTAAATCGAATGAAATTTGTCTATTCATTAATATAAACAACATCGTCATAATCTATTGATTGGTTTAAGTTAATAAAAACATTAGTTTATGCTGATAAATAGATAAATTTCATTTGATATTATAAGAATTTAATCAGATTTTGCTGGTGCAAATACTTATAACATCTTATGCAAATTTTTTATTAGATTTTATTGGTTGCTTTCAACTGGATATATAAGTTTGTCGATGATTTTAATAGCAAGTTTGTTTTTCTATTATAAAATTGAGAATTTTTTGGTGAAATTACCATTTCAGCATTTACTTGAAGTAATATTGTTAAGTGATCAGATGATAGATCCAAGCAGGATTTTGCAATAATATTCTTTGAATTTATTCCGCATGTAACGGCAAAGTCAATAAAATCTGAGGTTTCGTTTACGTCTGAAGGCCAGTATGTTGGTTCACGTGTCGATGCTACATTATAGTTTTTGTTTCGTATTACCTCATATAGATTTCTACCTTTAGAATTTGGAGTTGATAACCTTGAGCTCCACCATGAATGTTTCGCATTATAGTCACCTCCGGTAATAAATCTATTTTCCAGATTCTCAAAATTTTTACAAACGTTTCACTATTGATGCTATATTTCGGTAGGCAGTATAATGTTGAAAGCGTTATTGGTCCTTTACCTTCGATTATTGTTATTGTAGTAGCTTGCAGAAATTTATCACTATATTTTTAAATGGTTTAGGCATTTTTTATTATTATGGCTGTACCACCGTGTGCTTTTTCATCAGGATATTTTGTATCATACACTTCGTAGTATGTCAGTTTAAAGTAATTTTTCATAGTAATTAAGTGTGTTTCAAAAATTAACATCACGTTTATATCGTCGGCTTGGTAAAAGAAGATACCACCTCAGAATCCGTTTCGAGAACGTACCTTCTTAAAATCCGTGCCAAGAAGGTACTACCTCAGAATCCGCTTGAAGAGGGTACCACTTCAAAATTCACTTCAAGAAAGTATCAATTCGTAATCCGATCCAAGAAGGTACCAACTCAGGAGATTTTTTTTTATTGAAATTTAAGTTGGCATGAGAATAAATTCATTTACTTATATATTGTATTACGAAATGAATTTTTCATTAATAATGCAAAATAATTAGTGATATTTTAAATTTTAAGTAGGAGTAAATTTTGTATGCATGCCCCTAATTCGGAAGCAAATTTCAAATGCGAAATTCGTGAAAAATCGTAACAAAATTTTTGTACAGAATTTTTGTATGGGAAATTTCACTTTACACCATAATTTAAAGTATTACTTTTCAAATTTTATCAAATAATACTGTATTGGAAAACACATTTTATAGTTATCTTTACTTCAATTTTCTTTACATTTTTTACTATAAAATATAGCTGTTCCCAAATAAAATCATATTTTAGAAGACTTTAATGGTAAGACATACTGTATCTTTTTCTCAGTGAAATAAATGTTACGTCAACAAATGACATGTTATGTCCTCTCATCCAATTATTGTACAATTTCGCAAACTCAACTGATATTAACTACGTAAGTATAAATGGATTTCAGATTTACAATTAGAATGCACGAGAATCTATAGTTTTTCATGAATTTTTGTTTGAAATTTTCTTTCAAATTAAGAGACACACATATAAAATTTACTCCTACTTAAGATTTAAAATATCATTAATTATTTGGCATTTAATGAAAAATTCATTTCGTAATGCAGTGTATAAGTAAATGAATTTATTCTCATGCCAACTTCAATTTCCAAAAAAAAAATCTCCTGTGTTGGTACTTTCTTGGATCGGATTACGAATTGATACTTTCTTGAAGTGAATTTTGAAGTGGTACTTTCTTAAAGCGGATTCTGAGGTGGTACCTCCTTGGCACGGATTTTAAGTAGGTACCTTCTCGAAACGAATTCTGAGGTGGTACCGTCTTTTACCAAGCCGATGATATTATGTATCCGTAAGAAGTTCTTTATTTCAAGGAACGTGTTACTTAAGCCGTTAGCATTCTATATGGCTATATTTAACATTTTTAATTCCCTAATTTATTTAATAACGCGGAGAGCAAATTTAGTATTGTATCCATATGGTTCATCAAGTGAATCATCATTTCTTATATTTTATTTGTGTTTATATTTCCATTTGTAACATCCGTTGTTGTTTGTTTATTTTCTATTGTTTGTTTTCATGGGTCGGAAACATTCTTTCTCTCTTTAACTACATGTGAAAAAGTAAAGGTGGGCCTTGCCGTATTTATATTACTAGTAAATTTTGTGTCCGATGAAGTTCGATTTATTTCTTTTGAGCTTAGCGTTTGAAAGAATTTCTGATGCAATTGTTTCCTAACTTCACAGCCTTTGTAACTAGCTGGATGGTTATCCTCACAGTTTGCGCAGTTTACATCTTTAATTTTTTCTTTAATTGGACAGTCGTTTGTTATACGATTCTTTGCATACTTAACAAATACTGCCTGTTTATAACAATTATGTTTGGTATGGTTGTAGCCTTGATAATTTGTGCACTGAGGTATATCACGTTTTTTTCTCAACGGATCAAAACTCACTACAATGTTTATATATTTTGTTTAGTTTTGGTCGTTGGATTCTAATTCTATAAAGAACAGCGTTAGCGTAACTTTTATGGTATTGTGTTTAATGTTCGTTATATACTTTACTTTATCAAGTTTTTTAATTTCCTCTTGGATTTCTGCTGTATCAGTTGAAGAATGCATATTCCTCAAGACTACTTTAAATCTTCTGTCTTGTTTTCTTTGAAAAGTATGAAATTCAGTGCTTTTTTTTTTAAAACATCTACAATCGGCATGAATTTTTTCCGAGGAGCTTGACTGAATTTTAACTTCATTGTTCGGCAAAACATTTAATGAATAATTATCGTTAGCTATTTCATCAAATAAATCTATCAGTAGTTTTATAAAACTGACTCTGCTAACAAAAATGGGAGGTGATTTTTGTGGATGATTTTGAGCTGTTTGTTTTCAGCCTCTCTGCCGTTCAAAGTAGAGCGTGTAGTATCTTTCACTGGAGTTAGAGCATCGAACTTGTTTTTTATGGTAGTTGGATTATTGCGTAAATTCTCTCGCTTGGTTTTCTGGGCTATTTCTTTCCCTCTTTTTGGAGTTATAAACTTACTACCACTTTATATTTTTTTCTGGGGTTTCGTGTTCTTTTGACCCTAGAGTTTCAAGCACTTTGGTGCTGATTATAAATCAAAACCTATAGAGAATTTATCCAGTATAAGGAAAAGCAGTCCTACACTGTACACACGTGATTCAAATCAGTTAAGTAGTCTTTTTGATAGTTAAACGTAAACACATGTTTATACTATGACTGCTCGCACGAGACTGATATGCAATCTAATCTCAATTTTAAGCAATTTAATGGATCTTATTTGTAACCATTATCTTACGATACCTTTGATTACTTATTCTTATAAGACCCTGAAAAATGAGTATTTTTCAACGAATCAGACCTTAAATTGAAATTGTTGCTGTCTACTTTTATAATCTTTTTCGATCGTTTTCTCAACATAAATAATTGCAAAGTAACAAGCAATAGAAGAGTCATCAGTATTTATCGAAATAAAGTATATTTGAGATTCGGTTGCCCATATCTCAAGAAAAAGGACCCATTGAACAAAATCGTGAGCACTGTGCTTCATTTGTAGGAAGGCCCCATTAAAATTGGTTTTCCAAAGGGTGTGCCATCTCCTTGTACGTATAAAGAAAGAAAGGCATCTTTTACATTATAATGTTGTTCAAGATTGTAATACCCGAGTCTGCCTCTAGATGGCGTACGCCATCCCTCAACTAAGGAAGCCATGCCGAATGTATATATAAGGGCTGGCGGCGCGCACTTATTGCCTTTCAGCCATACTTGCTTATTACCTATATATACTTTACCTATTGGTCTAAGTTGCGACTTAGACATCTTATTGCCTTTATTTGCCTATTTGCTCGAACCTACCTTCACATTCAATCTTTTCCTGCCTCCAATTTCATTCTCCAGTGGGTTGGAGAAGAGGCTCCAAGAGTTACACCAATTCGTGACAAACTCTAAAAATTCTTCTCGTTGACAAACTCTAACAATATAAATAACCCGTGTACATTCATTCGTGCAAAAATTCATTCTATTAATGATTTTGGAATTATGTATGCAAGTTTGCCATAAACTAATCAAAAAATTCACTTTTATCAATGATTATTGCTAATCATAGTTGTAAAGTTTCTTCTAGTACAAAAGGAACACATTTATGACTTCGTGAAAGTAATACGAATTTCCTAGCTTCTAATAACTATTGGATTACGGATTCTTTACAGATTGGCCGAATTAAGTGAATTATAGATGTGAAAGTATTTAACTTCTATAAATTACAAACAAAAAACTATAATTTATATTACGTCCATAAGAATTTCAAGGAAATTAGAAAGCCTCACCTTTCTGTCCGTAACACTTTCAATTGGATTTTCAGCTTATATTACATTAACTATAAATGAAATACTTACTTTTTTTATTTTCTAAAACTCGATAAAAATTGATAATAGAAACTTACGTAAAAATGTAATGATCATTCTTACGTACCTAGGCCAGGAAGGAGAATATTACATTCGCGTGTAGACTAGGCGCATAGGCAAACATGCCAATCTATTTTCCGGCCGAGGTGGGTATACTATTTTACTTTATACCCTGGCTCGAAAGTTCGCCGAAACATGCACGTTTTGCGGCCTCGAAATTGCAGGTTATAGTCACGTTATATAGTTAAAATGCGTGTCTGCAATATACAACCCGGCTGCAAACGTGAATTTTTCATTCATGCTCAATGACACTTCGATATAGCTAGGACTAGGTCTTCTCAATTGCGAAATTAAAGCCTTTGAACATTTGTTGCACATTTAATACAAAAAGAATGTTTTGTGTTGGGATATAGGTACTACCGAAAAAGGTAAGTCAAAACGTTGGAAAAAATCGACTCCATTATTTATCTAATAAATAACTATAGATATTAGAAAACAGCAAAAAATTACAAATTTTTCTTGGCCATTTCTACCGATCTTACGCCTTTTCTGACATTATTCGACCATTTAATAGATTGAAAAATGAAAAGAGTTTTCTAACAGGTTTGTAACAGCTTGTTTTTAATTATTATTTCAAAGGTATTAAAATCGCAGATAAAAGAAATAGTTAGTTTTTAGATAGAAAATGGCTAATAAAAGGCTTGTTATGGTGAGGAGTGAGAGAGTCAGAACTTATTGGAAAAAGATGGATTTTTTTAATCTCTGAACGAAGTGCTCTTTTTTTCTTAGTCTGCGTTTATTATTTACATTATCCTAAACTGCAGCTGATTTCGTAAATGCTTATGCCACTCTATTCCTAATGTATTAAATTGGCGAATAAGAGGAAAAGAAGTGTTTCAGCGTTATTAGAAATTTATCACTTTTCCTACTTATTTACTGACGCTCTGACTGTTTCGTGATAGACAAATTTCTACCAGGAAATGTAAAATTATGTTATTTTAACTAGCAATAAATTGTTGCGAAAAAGGTATTAGTATTAACAAATTTAACTTAAACAAGACCAAATTTTATGTTTAAAAATTAATATATTATGTACTAAGAGCGCGAAAAGTACATCAGGCATGAATGCTTACACTATTTTCTGACATTAATAATATGAAAAAGTTGAAACTCGAAAAATGTTGAATTGATTTATAAGGTTTTTTTTTGTCACATTTTCAAAGTACTTCTCTATGTTTAATTTTTTCGCCCTAAAAGCACAATCCCGTCTATCAGCCACTCCATAGAAGAATCGTCCCCAGGAGTCGCAGCAGCAAGTACAACGCATGGCATTTTAGATGACAGCCACAGCCGACAACACGATCCTCCTCGCTGCTCGGGATTGCTGTACCACTACGTGATCGAGGCCTTCATAGAGTGTGTCACATTTTGTAAGTGGCCAGTTTTGTGTAGAGGGACTTCTTCCCCCCTTTCCTTTCCCGTAAAGTGTGTGTGACCGCGCGAATAACGTACCGTTGTGATTCCGTCCACAGTCTCACTAGGACACGAGAGTCGCGTCGGGGCGACTGTAAACGTTAAGAACCCGCGATATTTCTTCCCATCATTAGATAGTCTTGTACAACGTGCCGCGTGAGTGGCTGGTGCCCGTTTCAATATAATAAATAGCTTAATTTAATAATAATAATAATATTTAATAATATTTATTCACCAGAGTTATGTACAATATATTACAGAGCTCGCAATCATTATACATTAGCAACATTACATTCGTAATTCAGTAGAGGAAAAAAATTTTTCTGTACACTATTTCGGCGTAACTTAAAAACTACTTACGCGAACTTAAAAGCTAACTTAAAACTATAATTAACTAAGTTATGAAATTAGGTTTCTAGTATCAGAGTAATTTGATTAGAAGTTCTTCTATTAAACTATTGGATGTTGTCTTGACTAAAGACCACTTGACTAAAGTTCCGTTTATTTCACCCTCCTGATTTTACCCTAAGTAGCCCACTAGATTATGTTTCTTAGTTCTCATTAAGTACTAGGGTTATCTAGGCGCGCTCCGAGAACCATTATTTTTTGTTACTTAGAAACTTATATGATAAGGTGATTAGAGCCAGCAATCAAATTACGAATAAACTGAATTCACTTTTATTTATTTATTAATTTTTTATTTATTACCAGAAAAAAATACATTTACATTATTATATATTTACATAAAGTATATTGACATTAGAAAATCATTCCGAAGCAATATCGTCTGTGTGTAGGTCTGTTTCAAGCTCTTTAAAACTCGTAATTTTATTTTTAAATAATTTATTCAATAATATTATTTTAATATATATTTAAAAACCTTCGTTATAATTAATTTCTTAAATCTGCAGAGGAATTCAATGAACGAATAACCATTGCTCAAAAGAATTTATGAAGATTTTGGTATACGAGTTGATCAAGTGTTGCAGGGTCATGATACCACAAATACTGGCAACTTAGCTAGAAAGTGTTTTAAGGAGCCTGCAAAATTTGCAAGATCATTGGAGATAAATTATAAAATAGTCATGAATCTTGCAAAAATATTATTATTATTATTTAAGTGCAAATCTAATATTAACTTAGACAAGACTGAAGAGCTGTGCTGGGAAACATATCAAATGTATTATAACTTCTTTCCGTGGGCTCGGATGAGTCCATAAAATTTTAAAACACGGTTGTCAAATTGCAAGAAAATTTCCTTTGCCGATAACATATTTTGCAGAAGATGCAGAAGAATATTGGCATAAGTATTACCAGAGAAATATGGTGATGCATACGAGGCAAATACGAAGAAAAACTCGCTTGGAAGACGTTTTTGATCGTGCCCATTATTTATCAGAACCCATGATCAGATTTGAACGAATATCTTCTCAGAGGATTAGTATATTTAACAAAATATATTCTATGTACGATCAGCTTTTTTTAATCCCAATATGATTTAAATGTATTTATTTTAGAGAAAATATTATCACTATTCTCGATCAAGAATGTGAAACTAAAAATACGCTTTATGAAGATGATTTTTGAATCAATGGACAATTTTAGTTGTTTCTTTTTTAATTTTATAATTATGTCAAACAACTAAAATTTGATCTAATACCTTAAATCTTTTCGTTTTACTTTGTTATTATTTTTAATTGTTCACTATTGTAATCAGAAAATATTTAGATTCTACCAACACTTTAGTATATTAATTAAATTTGTTGGTTTAAAAATTGATTACGGTATTTTTTTATACGGAGAAAAATAATATATTTTATTTGAACAAATTTAGCTAACATTATGCTTTCTTTTTAAATTTTAGAGAATTTTATTATAATTATATTAAAAACTTGCTATAAAAAAAGAAAATCGGTTTTTATAAATATAGAATTTTTACCTCAATAGTTTAAGTAAAAACTAAAAAACTGAACCCTGTCCAGCTAAAATCAGTCGAGTAAATCATGAAAAATCTGTATGCCATGAGTGTGTGCGTGCGTGCGTGTATACGTAATGTTATACTGTTTATCGAAAAAGTAAAATTTTTCAATATCATGAATACCTCAGTTTTTCTTTTATCTGAAAAACCGTGTATTTAACAAATTTGTCGGTTAATACATTGTACGCTCAATTTTCTATAGTTTTCCTTAAAGCTAAAACTCAATACCTACATTAAAAAAAAAGAAAAAAAATTAAAAATCGGTTGATTCTAGACTAAAATATTTTATTTTGAAAAAAAAAATACTATTTGGGCTCACTGTGCATCGGGACACGCTTGGTGGAGCTCGAGGATCATTCTCTGCGCTTCCCATTTTTGGTTCTTCGTTCTCCTTGGCGGTGCGACATTGTTGCTGGTAGGACAACAATTGTGTACGGGCCACGAGGCCAAAGGTAAAAGAGATCTATTGCTAGGTTAGGGCTTTTAGTTAAATTTTGTATTTGCGACGTATTAGTTAGATAAATTATTAAATTTATCATTTCCATTGTTATATAATTTGTTTTAAAATTAGATTTATTTAATAAAGTTTTACATTTGTTACGGCTTTACTCTCTAATCCTCGAAGGTTTTTACATCGAAGCAAGTGTCTGTTTTTTCCCGCGAAAATTGTGTTTTCTTTCTGTGCAACCTTTCATTCTCGTATTTCCTCTTTTCCTTCATTAGAACTCATTATAAATTACTTTATTAATTGTTCAGTTTATATTATGCAAAATAAAACAAATTTTTTAAATTCTACGAAAGTAAAAGCTCGCTAGCATTTTCAATAAGTTTACTTGTATATAACAATAAAAATGTGATAAAATTACATATTTAAAAATTTCTTGTTCATTGAAACAAAAATATAAATTAAATTTGATATAACAAGTAATTTTTCTTTTTTAAATGGGTTTATGCCAATAAAAGTAACAAAATCATAACACATGTTTTGTTAATTGATTATTTATAGAAAAATAGGGGCAATAAAAATTTTTTTATAACATTTATATTGCAGATATATATGTGAACAAATTAGTTTTTATTTACACAGTACAATTACTAGAGTTCATATAAATATCCTTTTAAAAATAATTTCTTATCATTTTTTAGGATCAAGATGGCGAGTGAAAAAATTAACCTACAAAATAAGTAAATATCCAAGAACTTTAGAAAAAGGAGCTGTCGATAAAGAAATCGCAAAAGCATTTTCAGTATGGTCTGATTACACTGACTTAACGTTTACTCCAAAAAAAGCAGGACAAGTATGCTATTTTGTATTGAATATATTTAATTTGTCTTATAAAATCATAAAATAATAGATGATAAATACAATATTAAAAATATAGTAATAGAACATTTCCTTATGTGGTTGCTCAATTTGATATTAGTGATTAATAAAGTTAAAAATGAAGTTATATAAGTCTTAAACATAGAGAACCAGTGGTAATGATTAATTCTTCAATCATTTTTATTACAGAAATATAATCTATTAGGAACTAAGAAAAAAACTATTTTCCAAGGGCTTGACCCTTACTTTAAAACCTGTACTTAAACGCTTTCCCTATTTTGAAACAGCGTTATGCAAAACGATTCACACTCATGAAGTAGCAAACGATATTTTTGCCTTTTTTATTTTTACTCTAATTTTTTTAGATATTACTAAGGTCATCTTCAAGATTAAAAATGACCACAACTGCAAACAAAGATTTGTAGTTTATGTTCTAGCTGTTTGGAAAATATAAATTGAGCAAGAATTTCAAAATATTAAATGCTGCATTTTTGAGGATATTTTCAAACATAACTCTATATCAATAGTGGAAAAAATTTTCCCACATACACTCACATACACACGCTTATACACAGATTGTTTGAAGAAAATGAACAGTTCTGAGTAACTAGAAAGAAATTGATTTTGTCATAGATTTTATAATGAAAAAATTTTTTTTATTTAAAAGACATCAAATAGTAATCTTAAATTTAATCTTGTCTGTGATCTTTGAGATCATTAAGCGGCCATCTTCGATTGAAAAGTAAAATCTCTCATAACCTTAGTCTTTAATACATTTATCTTAAAATTTCCTGCTCTTCTGATTGCCACTGTCAGAAATAGGTGTATCTGTTCCAAAAATGAAGTTGTATTCTAAATGACCTTGAGAGCAGCTTCGGCTCAGTGGATGAGGATGTGCTTCATGACTCTAGGGTCGTGGGTTCGAATCCTCCCTCCACCTGGCCAGAGTTTTTTTTTAATTTTCCTTGACTGATAAGAGCTCTGGGAATAAGAATTTCAATTCACGCATTTTTAGGTGGTGATTTATGATTTTTCGGAGCCCTCCAAAGTTGCAGGAAAAGATAGAAAAGTCGAATAAGCTTCAGGGTGCTCTTACCCGGGATAAACCGTAACTTCTCCTCCACAGTGGAGGCGCTCGCCCATGCTTGGCATGAATTGGACGACCCACAGGCCGGTCCGCTTCATTGACCTCTCTCAACGTTCAACCTTCTTCGGTCAACGTCATCTTCCACTGCGAATTCACGGAGTGCGGAAGAAGCTTCCAAACGACCATCGGTAGAGGGAAACATTATCGAGGTACCCACCCGGCCTAGAACGGCCAGTGAATCATTGCAGAGAGGCGGACATTCGGTTGGACCGAAGAATTCTCCCTTCTCGCTCGTCCAAAAACCAAGCAGGCCACCCAACGAGCCCGCTCAATCAACCAGGCTTTGTAGAAGGCGTTTTCTCATCGAACCACAGCAGCCATCAGCTAGCACCGACGTTCCTCGTTATACAAGAACCTGGTCCAACAATTCTCCAACCGGGACCTTCCAGGAGGCGGAGCCCCACTATGACCATCACTGAGACACGAAATGGGACCGGCGCCAGGATAGAGGAGGGGGAGTTCTTATTTTCCCGTACCCCCAGTGCTCTGCTTGTATACTTGCAGAATTTTCTGAGTGCAAACACCACCGGTTTTCAAGCAGAGCAGCTCTAGGGCATCGTATGCGATGCTACCAACTCCACCAAGGATGCCACTTTCGAATGACTATCTCTGTACCTGCGCGACCACCTTGCTCGGACCACCACCGACCACTTCCGATAGTTCAGCATCAGCTAAGCTGCAGGAAGGCCAGGCGAAGAGGATATGCCGTTATGCAAAGGCATTAGCGCTCCAACTGCATGCGGTGCATCAAAAGTATTCTGGGTGACGTTGAGGATGCGACAGAACGGTGATGTAGCCATACTGGACTATTGTTTTTACGCAGCGGCCAATCAACAGCATACCTGAGTGCACGCCGTGCCGCTGTGAACAGTACATCTCCGACCCATACCTGGCTAAAGAGATCCCCAATGCACTTTGCGGCTCAACGAGAATGGAACCATCTACACCACCTCGGGAGACATCAAGAAGAGGTGGGCTGCAACCTTGCATCAATCCATCTACGGCTCAGTGTTCAAGCTATTCTACCAAGTTACCGTCCAACGGTCAAAGGGTGACAATATCTCGAACAACCAGTGGGTGATGCAGTGATAGACTGTCGCTCGGGGTGCATGGCGCAAGAAAACAACAACCATGTCTTGCAGATCTGCCTCCGTGCTCATAAGGCCAGAATTGACAGACACGACGCCGTAATCTCCTACCTGAGTCGTGTCAATCTGAGAGATCTCGCTGTTATCGCCACTTGGGTGCTTATTGGTGGAAACGTTACCCACACGGCTTTCAACCGCTCGACCGCGGTCGCACGAACATGACGTTGGCTGAACAAGATTTTCTTCTCCCATTACGGTGATGACTGCCGTACAGAAATAAGAATTGGTAACTTTACATTAGCTAGACAGGTCAAAATATGAAAACCGTGCAAAAATTTTTCACGCAATAAAAATCAGCCCCAAAATACATATATGAAGTTTTAGAAGAAAATGTGCCATTGTCGTAAAGTTAGAATTAATTGAAAAATTTTAATTTTTTCAGAAATCCTCATTTTAATAATTTTCTTGCTACAAAATATTACTTAAAACTTTTTGT
Source organism: Torymus tubicola (assembly GCA_035583055.1). Lineage (NCBI taxonomy): Eukaryota > Metazoa > Arthropoda > Insecta > Hymenoptera > Torymidae > Torymus > Torymus tubicola. Next base: position 4,099 of record JAWWEQ010046662.1, on the reverse strand, counting down.
ATAGTACATTAAATGGAAATAAGTTTGTCAATTGTAAGTATAATTGCTTAGAATTTTTCTATATCTATGCCAATAATTTTGTGAATTTATACGTAACAAAACATCGTTCAGAATATACTTAAAGTGAATCTGACATGTGATATTTTGTTACGTATAAATTAATAAAATTATTAGCATTTTCAACTGTTTTAGTAATAAAATTATGAAAATTGAAGATTGTAGGTAAGAATATGGTTTTTTTTGTAGGATTAAAATAGTTTTAATTACTCGTAACTTTTTTCTGCGTGCGAAATCCATTTTTGTTAAGATCTTATTTTAGAAATAACCTTTGTACTTCTACATCAAAGGCTAAAAAATATGAACTTTTTATCCTTTAATGAAAGATAATGAAAATGGCACATTCACCTTAAGTATATTGTGAACGATGTTTTATTACGTATAAACTGAGAAAATTTTTGGCATATATCTAAAAAAATTCTAAGCAATTGTACTTACGACTGGCAAACTTTTTGTTTTTAATGTACTATACAAAAGGTTTCGAGTTGTGTATTAAAAAATTATTAAAATTGAAGATTTCTGAAAAAATTAAAATTTTTCAATTGATTCGAACTTCAGAACGTTTTGTTCTAAAACTTCGTATTTGTATTTTGTGGCTAATTTATAATGCGAGAAAAAATTATGAAAATTTTTACCTGTACAGTTGATGTAAAGTTATCCATATACACAGTAAACTCAAATTTTAACATTGATTTTGACTTTGACTTTAATCTTCAAGGTCACTTAGAATATAACTACATTTTTGGAAGCACTGTTAGAAATCTTCCATATATATATAGATATGCTGTGTTTACATTTTGAGTTTCCAAATGTACACATTGTATATCTATACATATGAAAGTTTTCTTACAGTGATCCATATGGCCAAGTCTCTGTCAAATCAAGAGGTCAATTAATAGATTTTCCTAAATTCTCAGGAAATGTTCTGCTACTCATTCCGGATGAATTTTTTTAAATTTTTTGTCCCGTATTTTTGGAGATATAACAGGTCAAAAACTAAATTTCATTAATTTATAATTCCTCAAGGAAGCATTTTTTGCGATAAAAACAGACATAGTTTTTTTTTGTAAAATTTTCTTAGCTTTTCAATACAAATACTTTTAACGCTGTACGTTTGGACTTTCATTTACATATATACAAATGAAACATATAAATTAAAAAAATTAAAAGTCCGATGCGGTGTGAAAAAACTATAGTTGAATTCTACGAAAAATTACAAGAAAAAAGGATATATCAGATATTTTAAAATTTTACTTCGATTTTTAATTAAAAAATTTTTTAATATTTATAAAATTAGAGATGAATTCCATCTTTAAATTCAGAATTTTGATTAATTTTTAGCTGAAAAACGAAGCGAATTTACGAAATATCTTGTATACACTTTATTTCTTGTAATTTTTTGTAAAATTCAACTATTTCTTTTTCAGACTTGTGTATGACTTAAAAAAAAATTATGACACCAATGATTTTTTGAGATCTGAAAATGATCATGTATTATTCCAGGATTCATACGAATACTTTTGGACAATAAAAAGGTATCTACCTGAATTTTCCGGTAGACAAAATCCCGATAGGACGTTGAATCTTTTTAATTTATAAGTGTCATTTGTATTGTGACGGGCGCTGATATAAGGTGCAAATAATTACTTATTCAGCGTAGCGAGATTCGAACCTTGCGCGCTTGTACGTATCGCGACCGATAACGCGCGGCGCAGGGCGCGAACAAGATGATCGGAGAAGAAGACAAAAGCCATGTTGTCGAGCAGAGTGACATGCGAGAAGTGAGCGATGTCACAGTTGCGCGGAGACGACAAGCGCAAGTGCCGTGTAGTGTGCGGATAGAAATAGAGAGAGAGAGTGATACAACAGCCGTCACGCGCCTCCACTGATAGAAGAGTGACCGCCACAGGGCCGCCACCAACCACGAGAGAGTGATAGAGAGAGTTAGGCGCGGCAACGTCAACTGTGAGCGGGGACAGCGAGGATTCACTCCATCCCCGCGTACTCGAAGTGCGTTGTGACTGCGATGGCTGGCCAGCCTCGAGTAAGTCCCGTCTAACTACTTGTTGTGACTGATATTGTTGCGTGCGCGTTTACCTCGCAGTGAGGTAATCCGGCATAGCGAGCCGTGTTTTGTAATTTTAGCCTTCGAGTATATGTAAGTAACTGCAGGTAGCATGTCGCGGAAAAAAGCGTGACCGAGTCAGAGAGAGGGAGACAGAAAGTATCGGGGTATATGCTTTCTCACTCTAAGCACGCAGGGGATTCGTCGATACCTGCTACATTAGTCAGCTGGACTAGTCAGCTGTGCCGTAACAGCCGACTTACTAAAATTTTGTGCGGGCGCACCGTATTAGCTAGGCGTTGCGTGTTTCGATGGTTTTAGATGTTGTCAATTATATGTTCGAATTAGTTAAATAAATCCGAACAACTTGTTTTTATTATTTTATTTGAGGCGTTATTATTTCTCAGCACTAACATTCCCCGTTCCCCGCCGGCTCCGTGGTCGTTGCACATAAGAAGAGTGCATCGTATAAAACTGAGTAGAGATTACCTCGCGCTCGTGACCTAGTTTCACTAGACTAGTCAGCTGTGCCGAAACAGCCGACTTAGTAAATTTTCGTGCGGGCGCACCGTTTTAGCTAGACTTACTGTGTTTCGGCGGTTTTACATATTGTCAATTATATTTTCTAATTAGTTAAATAAATCCGAACAACTTGTTTTTATTATTTTATTTGAAGCGTTATTATTTTTCAGTACTAACATTCCTCGTTCCCCGCCGCCTCCGCGGTCATTGTACATAAGAAGAGTGCATCGTATAAAACTGAGCAGCCGGCACACGAAACCAGTGAATAAAGGTGAGTTTAAGTTACTGGTAAGAAATAAAATCGCAAGATAACTTCACGCGTGTTGTACGGAAAATAACCAGATTAAGTGTGCACTGGCAGGACCTAGGAGCATCTGCCACTTAATCTGGCCCCTTACGGTCAAGGAAAAGGAAATTGGAAGACCAAGGTTCGAATCACCAAATTGCATGGTGAAAGCATTTGGTGGATAAAAACCATCCCGTGACAAAATCTATAATAAAGTGTTCGTATTTTTAAAAAATTTTGAAAAAGAACCATGTATTATAATTTGCACCAAAACCTTGCATATGGACCATCATGAATTTTTCAATATACAAGGATGCAAAATTTTCTACAATCATAGCAGAATAAACCAAATGATGGAATCGTAATGTATATGGGAGCGTCTGCCAGAACCGAGCCAGCGGGCGCGCGCGATGCATTTTTCGTGCTGAACACGCTCTCTTCAACTCGCTCGTAATCGTATTGTGAGTCTCTCAGAAAAAAGATATATATCGATAGATTCTTTCCTGCTCTTTCCAATGGTGCTATTCTTGTTACTCCCAATCTCGCTCTTCTGGTCGAAAATTCGAGTTGAAGGTTCACAGCCATTTTTCTCAAAGTATATCATGTTTTTTTCCAAATTGCATATCACCGTTCGAAAGTACAAGTCTTAAGCTACAAAACCGTAAATTTTCAGAATAGCACCGCACGCTCGGGCTTGGCATAATGAGCTCGTAATCGTATGTCGAGTCTCTCAGAAAAGAAAAAAAAACATATATAGATAGATTTTTTCCTACTCTTTCCAATGATGCTACTCTTTTGACTCCCAAATACTTTCTTCTGATCGAAAATTCGAGTGGAAAGAAAAAGAAGTGAAAGAAATTATTACAAGCTTAAAGAATAAAAAAGGAGGAAGAGATGGTATAGAAGCGCTAGTTTTGAAAACACTACAGGACTACATAAGCCAACCACTCGCCAACGTCTTTAAGGGTGCTAGACACCTTTTATTTCTGAAATAAAGAAAGTCTGAATTAGTATCAAAATATTAAATAAAAATTATTTCCACTCTTTGCACATAAAGTGAAGTATATTTACCTTCTTTTAGACCTCCGATGAACCTCTTGTATGGTCTAAAACCATAACTATCGAAGAAACAAGTTTTTGCACTGTCCGTTGAGATTGAAATGATCCTG
>JAWWEQ010046651.1:0-16488 GCA_035583055.1 Torymus tubicola | reverse complement strand
GTTAGAAAAGGTATCGAAATAAAAGAATAGACTCAGCGTGTGCAACAATAACAAAGTCTATTCCTGTAAAAATACACTAAATACGCATCGCTTTACTCACGTAGCCGTTTGCAGGTCGCGTTACCGTTGACGAAGTACAAGCTGTTGATGGGAAGCGTCCTTCCCAGTCGCGACAACAGTAGGCCTACACACGTGCCGGAATACTCCCCTAGCAGGGACGACAATGACGAGGCTGGACCCGGGGATAGCGTCAGTCACTGGAGTAGACGTACTCCTTAACGCTGTAACGTGTGTAGTAATGTGTGATACAAGTTGCACAAGTCTGACTCGGTTATGGAGGTATTTACATGCCATTTTATCAATATTTTACATTATTTCAAAAAATCATAACTTCTTTTAATCTGCTCTGCATCAAATGGTTCTGGGCTTATTTTAAAGATCTCACTCTAAACTTTTAACAAAAATAATTTGAAGAAATGGTCCTTGTCGTACTGCTGATATAGGTTTATACAGTTATACCAGATATTGATCAATCAGACAGCTGCAAATTAAGATCTAAAAAAAATACTATATTTTTCTAATTGCTAAATGCAAACTTTTTCCCATACAATATACTATACAAAAAATTTCAAGTTTCTGAGATAAAAAATGTCAAATGTTTATATTTAACTAAAATTATTAAAAAATCACACTTTTCAAAAAAATCTCAGATCTTTATTTTTGCATGTATGGCTTAGCAATTTTAGGATTTTCATATGATGAGGGAATCTATCAATTAAAAAATTTTCAGCAATTTTAATTTTTTCAGCGGACTGGTTCACGTGAAACGTCCCATATGTCGAAATCCCAATAAATGAAATGAAATTTTCTGAAAGAACAATTAGAGTAGTAAGAGTAGAATACTTACCAACAGGCTACCTAATTTGGCATCCTACCTCCGAAAAATTCCTTCATTCTAGACATGTTAGATCCAATGAAAAGATTGTATACAAAAATGTATATAAACAGACAACAGAAAAACTAGATGATTCAAGCGATGAACGTTCGCCAAACAATTTAGAAGAAAATCAAAGTCAGAGAAATAAAATTCAAAAAGAGAACTCAGAAGAGGAACAACTAGAAGCACAAAGCGAGAAAAAGGAAAAACCCAAAAAGAGAAAAGCAAAGAATAAAACAGATAAAATCTTAGAAGAAAAGAAACGTAAATTGCCAGAATGAAATCCAAAGAAATTAGAGAACAGAGAAAAATATATGGCTATTAGAAGAATCTAAGAATCAAAATCTCTAGAAGATACAAGCCCTACAATAAATAGAAGTAATGAATTAAGTCCAGAAACAAAACGAGATAGTGATATATTTGACGACGAAAAAGGACATATACTATTGCCAGCTATGAACAAAGATCCATTTTCTTATCTAGAGACCATGGAATCGGAAGATAAATTAAAATGGTTAGAAGGAATTAATGAAGAGATAAAATCGATAGAAGAGAACAATGTGTGGCAAATAGTAGATAGACCATACACGACTAGAGATGGTAAGAGAGTACACACAATTGATTTCAAATGGGGATTCAAAAGAAAAATTAGAGAAAAGGGAGATACAGTTTTCAAAGGCAGACTGGTGATTAGAGGATTCAAGGATAGAAATGAATATGAATTAAGAGAAACTTTTGCACCAGTATCGAGACTAGCAGTAATTACAGCCTCGCTAGCAATAATTAATAAACATGATTTAAATGTAACCCAAATGTATGTCAAAACTGCCTTCATAAATGGGGCATTAGAAGATGAAATTTACATGGAAATTCCACATGACCTTGATTAGATACAAATACTATAAGAACTCAAGTATGCAAAACTGCAGAAGTCTTTATATGGCCTTAGAGTCAGCCGAAAGAGATGGAATGTAAGATTTTCAGAAGAGGCACTGAAACTAGGACTGGAAAAAGATATAAACGAGCCCTGTCTATTTACTTGGAGGAAAAATGAAAAAGTTGTCTTGCTGATTTTATACGTAGATGATATATTACTAGCAGGTAACAACAAACAAAAATTAAACGAAATAAAATTGAAATTAAGTCAAGTATTTAACATGAAGGACTTAGGAGTACCAGAAAACTTTCTGGGATTTAAAATTATTAGAGATAAACAGAATAGAATCATAACTTTAAAACAAACCGAGTATTTAGAGAAATTCTAGAGAGATTCAATATGAAAGAATGTAAATCTCAAAGAACACCCATGGCGATAAGACAAGTTAAAAAAGTTAATTAAAAGCAGACAAAAATCTAGACGAATTAGATGAAACGCAAACAAAGACAAAGACACCGTATAGAGAAGTAATAGGAAGCCTATTGTATTTAGCAGGTGCGATAAGGCCTGACATCTCATTCGCAGTCAATTAACTATCTAGAAGACAATTAAATGCAACCAAAGAAGACTGAAAAGATATAAAAAAAGGAATAACATCATAAAATTCTTTTTAAAAACACACATTTTTAATCATGTCAAATGGATGACTAAAGATTTTAGAAACAGATAAAATAACAAGCAATCCCCTTTCGCAAATGCACCAAAACGTAATAAGAAAATGTTTAAGCTTGATTGTTAATAGTATATAATCTTTATTTCAAATTTTGTTAGAATTGTATATTAATTATATTTTCTGTTATTTCCTTTTAAGTTTAATAATTTAATAATATAATAATTTAAGGGGACAAGCCATGGTTAAAGCCTGAAAAAAAGATTTAAGTATAATAAATCAGGTAATTTTTTTTTAATCTATATAGGAAAATAACTTTATATCTCAAAAGTATACATGAAAAACATTTTACCACCTCCAGGGCTCCTATATTTTGATTTATAAGTCTGTAATAACCACTAGATTGAAGCATTAATTATTGTTTAACACCTCAGGGCACGTAGCGCTAGTCTGGAACAATTTTTCCAATTGAATCAGAAAGTGAGGATCTTGTTTATATATATTTTCAGAAAATAAGTCAAGCAGATATTGAAAAAGTTGAATTTTTCAATGTTTCAAGTTGAAAAGTCGCGACGCGCTCAGTCATTCCAGTATGGGCCACAGCCGAAGCTGGTCAAAATCGGCTGTGCAATCCACTTCATTGTGGATCGTCGCTGTGCACAATATTCTGCTTTTGTACACAAATAATCGTACCGTATCGCAAGTAGTTAAGTCGTTGTAGTCGTCAGCATCTCGCGAGAGACTTTGATACCGCGTGTCATCCTCGATACTGATCGACATCGCCAACGACATGAGGACCATCAACCATCATCTCCAGCACCAACATCGGCTGTGGACGGGGCCAGCGACCACCGTCGAAGTACTTGGACTCGTCCGCCAGCTATGGGCTGGTAAGTGTGACCAGGCTACTGCCTCTTGTACTCGTGTCGGAATCTCTCTCTCGAGCTCGCGTATCTAACTCTAGTCGTCACCTAGAGTTTAGATAATTTGTCGAATCATGATTGTCTATTATCGAAATGTGTACTTCTATCGAAACTGTTGCCGAAACATAGTCTGGTTGTAAAGCGCTCGCGATCTCGTGCTTGAATTTACGTCCTTTGTCTCGCTCTACCGTCCTAAAGTGTTGTATCGTGTTGTATCGAAACTAGTCGTATTGCGTATTGTTGAACATAGTTGAATATTAGGCTCAATGTATTTTTCTTGTGTATTAATTTCACATATATATTTTCTTATATTTCATATTATAATAAATGTTAATGCCTAGTGTTCATCGTAGAGTTTTTCTTTAGCAACCTAAGACATAACTACCTCCTTGTTTACTTTTATTAAAACAGATGGACAGTTCTCTGGTGAATCGAGAGGTCAAAATTTTTTTTCTTTTAAAATCACCTAAATCGCTTCCTAAGCATCCCACTTGTTACCCTGATTTTTTCACATTTTTTTCACTTATATTCTTTTAGTGGTAGAGGGTCAAAGTTCGTGATTTTAGCATTTTCTGCATCAAACGTTTAAAATAGTTTTTGTAGAAGTCTTTACTGCCTCTGATGAGAATCACAGTAAAGTAATCGAAACGTCGGCGAAAAAATTACACACTTGAGTGTTCTTTATTTCACCACCTTCTTCAAGAATTTATGGACAGTGCGACCAGTAATATCAATAAATTATACTTATAAACAACTTCACTGTCAGCCGTCACTACCAAAATTTACTGTTTTGATTTTTCTTTTTTGCCATAACTATCGAATACTATTTATATAATAACTATTTATGTATATAGTATATATTTTATACTATATATATAAAACATAACGCAATTTACTCACTATAATTATCACTATAAATATTATTATCAATCAAAACAGAAATAATAAAAATAGTTGTAAACTATTAAAAACCAAAGTTTTAAAAAAAATACTTAAAAAATAAAAATCAAAATAATCTTTAAAAAGACTAATGATTTTAAAACAAGATATTAAACAATATTTTGCTTAAAAAGCACTTGATAGTATTAAAAGATCAGGTTCTTTTTCCAGTACCTCGTTCTCACATTCGATGTCGGAGTCGATTTCTAAACTATCATCTTTTAACGTAATCCACGGCTTGAAGCGTTCGGGCGATAGAATTGATTCATAAAGCTTTTGTTTCATTGGGTGTCCCACCACGTATCGGTTGTTATCTAACCTTTTCACTATCTGATACGGTCCTGCAAACTTCTTACTTAATTTTACGCTACCGCTAACATCGAGTACAGTTGGTTGAATCATTACATAGTCGTCGAGGTTGTACAATGGAAAGGACTTTCGTGAACGATTATAGCGTTCAATAGTTTTATTCTGATCGGCTTAAATAATGTCAAGAACTTTTTCACGAACTTCCAATCGATTTTTAACAAAATCATCGTATAGCAACTCATTGCTCAAAGTCTCGTTAACTACATTCTGTGCTTCCACGCCGCAGTTTAATCACGAAAAATATCTCAGCTGGTGACCAATTAGTAGTTTTTTGTATTGTGCTATTCAACGCAATTTGAATTTTTTTTAAGGTCTCGTGCCATTTGGTCGGCGCAGTACTCAATTTACAAATTGCCGGTGCAATGGTTCGATTATACCGCTCAATCTGGCCGTTCGCCGTAGGTGCTCTAACTGCGATCTTAACGTGCTGAATGCCCTTCGATTTACAATATTCTTCGAATTCTTGACTAGTGAACGCAGTGCCCCTATCCGAAATAAGACGTCTTGGAACACCAAAGAAACTAAACACCTGATTTAAAATTTTAATTACCTCACTAGTTGAAGTCGATTTAGCAGGTTCTAATACAATGAATTTCGAAAAAGCATCGATTAACACATGTTTATGACCTTTAGATGATTTAATAAACAGTCCGACATGATCAACGTGTAGGGTATCCCATGGCTGAGATCCCTTATCGATTGGATGAAGAAACCCTTCATTAGTGCTCGCTTTCTGATTATATTCTAAACACTTTATGCAATTCGCTAAACATTTTTTTACAAGTTTACGCATGATAATCATATAATAATCTCTTAATTCGCTACAAGTTTTATCCACGCTCAAATGAGCTATGTCATTATGAACTTTTAAAATTAATTCTCGGCGCATCCCGCGCGGAACTACGAACAGCTTTTGGTCATTTATAATTTTAAATAATTTATTGTTAATAACTATATAATCTTTAACGGAGTTATCTTGCTTTTCGACGCGTGAATTTAAAGCCTGTATTTTGGTTTCTTGTGCTAGGGCTAAGAGATCATCCATGTTTTCACACACAACTGTATTGACATCGAAACATCTGCTTAATGCATCTACATGAGCTAACTGCTCTCCATTTCTATGCTGGATTACAAAATTGAACTCTTGAAGTCTTAAATTAATATCCTTCTTATCAAGCGTCTGTTTCAATGCCTTACAGTCAGCAGTGTAAAATGTTTACCTAATAAATATACGCGGAATCTCTCAAGAGCTTTTACAATGGCCAACGTCTCAAGCTCAAAGCTGTGTAGCTTACACTCCGAATCTGTAGTTTTCGCGCTATAATAAAAAACGGGATGAAACATCCCATCGCTTTGTTTTTGAAGTATCACCGCACCATATCCATACGAACTCGCGTCTGTGTGCACCTCGGTTTCTTTATTAAAATCGAAAATTTTTAAAACTGGTTCTGTTACTAAAATTTCCTTTATTCGGTTAATAATTTTAACGTGTTCCTCGGTTATCAGAAATTTCGCTTCCTTACGCAAGAGTTCTGTTAGAGGTGCTACTATCCGAGCATAATCCTTGACGAATTTACGAAAATAGCCCGTTAGCACTCAAAATCCTTTTAATTGCCGGGGGTTTTGTGGAATTGGAAAATGGTTCACAGCAACGGATTTAAGAGATCCCGGCTTAATCTCATTATATTTTAATTTATACCCAAGATATTCCAATTCTTCCATCACAAATTGACATTTGTCAAGCCGCGCCTCTAAGCCAAACTCTTGCATAAGACCGACAACTTCTAAAACTGTTTCGATATTCTCTTCGATCGTATTGGTAGCAATTAAAAGATGGTCGAAGAAAATTTTAATCTTATTTTTATGAATTAAATCTCGGAAAACATAAGCTATGAGTTCGGCGAAAATTAATGGTGAGTTACAAAAACCGAAAGGGGCAACAACAAATTCATATTGACCACTGGAAGTTATAAATGCTAGATACTTAATTGACTATTTTTCTACGAAAACATGGAAGAAATCATCTTTAAGATCTATTCGCGTGAAATATCGCTTTTCTTCAGATCGCAAAACTAGATCTTCTATATGCCGAATGGGTCGTACCATTGGCACAGTGATCTTATTTAACTCATGGTAATCGACGCATAATCGGTACTCGCCATTCCCTTTATGGGCAAGTGTCACTGGGCTCGCATACTCGGAGTGACTCGGTCGAATGTATCTCTTAGCCAGCTAATCTTGAATGATGTCCTCAATGATCTGTTCCTCGTAGATAGGAAATCTCCTCGGTCTTGATCGCACCACCTTGTCGCTCTTCAATTGAATGTGCAGCTTAATTGTACAGTTCTCTGGCTCCCGATTCCGCCGACCCACACAAGAACCAATTGCGTCCACAACAGTTTTCCTCCGCTCTAAAATTAGCATCGGATTGGCGATAATAGTTTGCTCGTAAGAAGGTGCTTCGATATTCATTATAGACTGAATGAAATTATCGTTATCATCTCTACTGAGCACAATGTTGTCGCGATTTTTCTTCCAGGGTATGGAATCGAGAAACGCTTGTCCAAGCACGAGATCCATTTTCATAGCATCAGTTGGAACTACCAGGGCTGGGATGGAATATCTCGTCCCGTCAATATAACCCTTGAATGTTACCAGCCTATGACATTGAATTAGACGATTACCGAAGCCTCTCAACAGCCGGTCCTCACAGGAGCTCTCTCTTACCCGATCTCTCGTCCCCTAAGGAACGATAAGTAATAAGATTGTAAGTGCTACCTGTGTCTAGCAGAGTGTTCAATATGGCATCTTTCACTTGAATGTCTTTACAATACGCTGGCGAATTCCTCGGCACTCGTAACGTTTCAACGCTCATAATATTTGATTTGGCTGTCTTATTGTTTGTTGTGGTGTCGTGCTTCTCTGCGGTACAATATCTTGTGATGTGTCCTTGTAATCCGCAATTATAACAAGCCAAACCTCGGCTGTTACTAGGCACTGTTGCTTGCCTATTGCCGAAGTTTGTTGACGAATTCTATTGAGTTCGATGTACATAACGGTCATTTCCGTAACCTTGCCTCTCACTGATAAACATTGGTTTGGGCTGCTTAATGTCTTTTGAATAATCTGTATCTTGCTCCGAAAAGGCGAGTGAAATACTTTTAATAGTTTTCAAGAATTTCTCCAATGTTTTTTGCTGTCCTGAGGCAAGCTGTGTTCGAATAGTGAAATTATCGATGCCTCTTATTATGTGGGGAATGATTTCTGCATCTGTTAACTCAGCTCTTCTTGCTAAATTTAATTTGTCGCTGTAGTAATCTTCAAGTCTTTCATATCTCTGCCATCGTCTCGCTCGCATCTTTTCCATCAATCTTGCAACATCCTTCACTTCACTAAACATCTCTTTCAGCGATTTAACTAATTCATTTCACGGTAGGTCCCATAAACTTTCTTGTGATTCGTACCAGCTTTTTACCTTACCCGAAAACTCGTTGGATGCTAACATTTTAACAACGTGGTCCTCTAAATTATACGCCGCTTTAATCGTGTCGATTTTTCTGAGCCAAACTTCTACCGTTGGTGAGTTTTCTCCGAAACTAAAATTCGGAATTTGCGACGCTATTTCTGTAAACGGTATTTTCGTTGAGGCTGTGGAATTGTCCGACCGACGATCATTTTCTTGTTCACCATTCCTCGTTTGATGTGCTGCTTCTCGTAACTGCACGATCTCTCCATCTCGGGTCTCAAGTAGCTGCATCATTTGTGAGAACTGTGAAAGCATAGTTTCCATGGTTTGTCGAAACTGCTGATGCTCACTGTGCTGAATGGCAACCAAACCCTCCATCTTATTCACGCAGTTTTCCATATTTCGCTTTCTCTCAACACTTCACTCCCGTATACCTGTTCTTTATCCCACTTTTGAACTATTATCTTATGGAGTCAGGGACAGGATGATAGAGGTAAAGAAAACACTAGTAATATCTTTTGAGTCGACTTTATTATTTCCTCTGTCTTAGACCGTACGCATGCTGGTCTCTCTTGCTCTGCCCCTACGCGTTTCTGAATTCGCGATTGTGCCGATATGCTTCCCCCACCCTAAGGATCGCAGAAGCTATCTGCGACGCGCGCACTAGCCGATTTAAGTAGCTGTGCTGTTGCCGCTAACATTAAGCCACATATTTTTTTCCAAACTGTATAAAATTAACAATAAAAAGTGTTTTTTTTTGCATTAAAAAAATACTTAGAGACAAACTTTCCAAAAGCTGGAGCTTTGGCGCAGAGATGAATGTAAAAAAAGTATTTTAAGCTTGAGTCCATCAAAATCCATCAAGTGGTGCCTGAGAAAGTCTACGCCAAACTTTATTTTTTGAAAAAATCATAGCTCTTATTAAAGTGGGCTTAGAGATCTGGTTTTCATTTTTTTTTAACAATAATTAGTGATATTTATAATATTTTTATGTATTTTATATGTATAAATATTTTAATTTGTTTTTTCTGGTCATTTTTTTAAGAAAATGGGATAGGTGTAACACCCCCTTAATCAAGGCTTGCCCCCTTAATAATTTAACAATTTAATAATTTAATAGTTTTTCATAATATTATTACAGACGTTGCATAGCGGGAGAGAAGCAGCTCGGTACTGAGGCTCTCGTTCAATCCCGAGGGCAGCGTTGCAAAGCACACTTACTGACTTTCATGTGTTTATTCCACAGAATTTTGTTTTTATGCTGCTTTTTTAATAGAGTATGATTATGTTTTACACTACAGCTGTAAAATATAATCATAAAAACTATTGATTGCGTTAATAATATCATACTATTGCAGGTAGCACGTATAACAGATTGCAAGAACTTGTTTCTCGAAAAAATTCATTCTCTATACTACTTATAAATGTATAATTGTCTTTTATATATTATCTAAAGAATCAATTCAACTAATAAAAAGTGTAAAAAGTATAAAATTATTTATAAGTAGAATAGTTAAGGTCATGAAGTTACAATAATAAAGAATAAACCAATTATAGTGATTTATTCACTATAATACTTATTGTTAGTATATTTATAACACTTAGTATATTTGAATAAATGTAATGAATTCTAATAAACTTATAATAACTTGTAAAATTTTAGAAATATGTAATTACTTGTATAAAATTAAAAGATATTTTAATTGCTGTTAATAAATTTTGATAAATTTGAATAATATTTACAAATTACAATTCAATTTTCATTATTTTATCTCAATAGGGACTCTTCTGAAATGTAGAATCAACTTCTCAAAGTTCATTGAATGAATTGACAACTCAAATCCCTCCTAGTCAGTCATCCACACAAACTTCATCTTGTCAGCTAACTGCAGCTACTCAGTCAATTAGACAAACTCCTACTACGCAACCAACCTCATCCAGTTAATCCACTGACTCATCACTTGGACAAAAGCGGCGAAGGAGACTTCAGTATGCTGAAGATGGGAATAAATTTTCTAAAGAGCGCCAAAAACAAATTACTCAAGAGCTAGCAAGATTTATAGCAACTTATCGGCTACCGTTGTCAATTATTGAACATCCAGGAATGAAGAAACTGTAAGTTTTCTAGTACCACTATATGTTCCCCCAGTAGCAAAAACTCTGATTAGTCGTTTAAACTTGGCCTATAAAGATGTTCAAGAAAAAATCAAGCAAATCTTGAATAGAGTACAATCTATCGCATGTACAACAGATTGTTGGTCATCTATTGCACAGGGTTATTGTAAGAGAAATGAAACATGCTCTTAAAGAAAGCTTGGAAAAAAGATTTTCTATGCACAGAGGGATTTCGGATGAAGTAACCGCGCATCAAATTGCAAGTTTCTTAGATCCTCGTTACAAAAATCTACTTCGTGAGAGTCATTCGGAATAATCTAAAATTTTAAATTTTATCAAAGCTGCTATTTCAAATCTAAGTCTTAAGTCTTTGAACTGATTCATCACCAGATAATTCTAGAGCAACTGAAACTGCTCTTAATTTTTTATTTGATGGGCAAATTCAGGCTGATGATTGGAAACAGCAATTCTCCCGTTACGAAATAGAGCCCAGTATTGGTCACAACAAAGATGCTTTGAACTGGTGGCAGACAAATGAGTCAAGATTTCCATTATTAACCCAAATGGAAAAAAATTACCTGCACGTACCTTGTTCATCTGCTAGTTCTGAAAGAGTATTTTCATCTGCAGGCAACATTGCGACTAAAAAAGAAGTTGTCTTTCAATTGAGAACGCAAATCTTCTTGTTTTTCTATTTAATAACCAGGTTATTTGCAATAAAGAATAAATATTTTATTCTAATATGTGTAATAGGATTTGTTTACTTATTCATGTTAATTTATTAAATTACTGATCTTAATTTATTTCTGTTATATGTATGTTTATTCATTAATATAATAATTAATTAATGTTTATATATAAATGTATTAATATGTATAATTATTAATGTTAATGTGTTTATTTATTAATTTTCTATATCCATGCAAACACAGACACAATCTGTATTTATACATGCGGGTACACCAGAATACTTCAAAGAAATTGAAAATTATCAAAATATCATTACCCTTTTCTTACGTTTAATACGAGTAACACGAGTATAAGGATATGGAGGTATTACAGGTAATACGAGTACTGCGGGTATACGAGTATACGAGTCCTTGAAACGGGTAATGCCCGTATTTCTTACCCGCGGGTCTGGGTACGAGTATACGAGTCTACGGATATTCCCAGCTCTACTCTACACTTGTATAATTTAAATATCTTATTCCCAGATTTGGCTATTTTATAAGATGATAATCTATTAAACAGTGCTGCATGTAAAATTGCTGAAAAATATTTTGTTATTTTAAATAAATCAGCAAGCGTGCTAGAAAAAATGATAATAGCTGAATTGCAGCTGTGAAAATTATAATCGGAAAGGGAAGTATATATATAAAATTGCTAGAATAATGTGACAATGGCATATATCCAAGACTACATCAACTTTTGCAAATATTAATTACTTTACTCCTAAGTGCAGCTTCGGCAGAAAGATCTTTTTCTACTTTAAGGAGAGTTATGATGTGGTTCAGGTCTATATATATGGAGGAGCGACTAAATAAACTAGCTTTACTGCATATTCATCAGAATATACAGTTGGATGCTAATAGAGTCATAGATAGAGATACTAAAAATAGAATACATAAATTCATACTGTTAAATTAGTTTTTGTAACTATTTATTTATATGTGTTAATTATTCTTGTAAAAAACTTTTTGAGTATTTCGGTAGTATTTTCTCAAATCAGTTCCTAAAAAGAAGATCATCCGATACACTCCTTTTCATTCGTCCCATCCTAAACCCGAAGACTGGATCCACCCCTGATCGCCAGTTGGTTGTAAATAGTTTTGATTTGTGAGTACCTTTATTTTACCAATCCTGACGTCTTTGGAAGACAAGGAAGTTTGACTTAAATAAAAGTGATAATTTTGCCAAATAAATAAATATTTATTATAGTATATTGAGTATAAATGTTGGATAAAAATACACAATATAAAAAAATTATAAGCATAGATCATTTAAACCTCATTTCTCTAAAAGGTGGTGCATGCATCCATTTAAAATAAATATTCAATCACGAAAAGGAATAATTATATTTCAAGAATTATGAAGACACAAAAGAATTATACAGCTGTAATAAAGATGGATTGTGTTGAAAACTATTTACAAATCGTATTTATAAATACATATCATAAAATAATTTACTATCTTTTCGAGGTCATCATGAGGTAGATAGCAGAACGCTTTTTTTGAGGTATCTCCTTCTATAATAACTTAAAGTTTACTTTCGATATTTTCATTATCGTCCTTTTATAATAAAATCACATTAAAAGTTATTATAGAAAGGTCTATTCCTAAAAAAAAAACTTTAAAAATTTACTCTTTTAATAATTTTATGATTGGTCGCTTAAAGCATAGCATTTATTAATTTCTTTTTTCCTTCTATATGACAATATGATATTAATTCTGAAAGATAATAATTATTTCATTTTCATGTAAAATCTAATTCGTATAATAAAATGATCACTATAATTTTTTTTAAATAAAAAAAAAGAAATAACTATGGTTGGTTTAGATATTACCATAAAAGAAATCAGTGGGATAACTTTTTTTCAAGATTTTTCTTAATTTTTTCGTCTTGCTGAAATTGTTTGGTAAATATTCAATAAATCAAAGAAATAGGGTGTCAGTAAAATTTTTGAGGTAATATACCGGTATTATAAACGTTTCTTTTTCGCCTTCCGAAGTCTTTCTTTTTCTTTCTTCTTTTAATAATCTTTTAATAATTTAACATTAATTGCTTAATAATTTTAATACAGGCATTGAATAAGTCACTAGTACTGCAGAGTGGGAATGTATCGCTTGATATGGGAGATGATACTAATCAACGTGTGCAACATCATTCTATGTTGAAAAAAATTTGTTCAACGCTATATGATTCATCAGTACAAATAGAATCTTATCAAGTATCAGATGCTTTTCGATCTAGTTCAGAGTCTTATGAAAATATCAACTCTTTCCACGGATTGGGGACTCCCGTAAAAGAAATGATATCCTTACAAAAACATTTATGGACTGTTGACACTGAGATTAAAAAAGTTCATTCTTCAATAATTTATGACGGTAAATTAATTATTTTTATATTATACTGTACCAAGATATATTTTATTATTTAACATTAAAAAAACACTGTTTACTACTTTGCACAATGCTTCATTGAAAAGAATAATAAAATTAGATTATATAGTTCTGCTTACCCTTAAAAAAAGTTTAGTAATAACAAAAAACATTGTTTGATTTTAAGAAATAATAACAAGTAATAGTCACAACGTAATTATCAGTCTATGAATAACAATAAAACAAGATCAATAAATTAGAACAAAATACAATAGATTAAGACACAAGAATAACACAATTAAAAAGTGAACATTACAATCAAGTATATCTAGTAGATTCGTTACCGAGAGTTGCAAAAAAATAACAGTAAAACAATAAGTATAAATAACAATAGTACTTTATAACCCACAATTCTAAATAGAGTTCCGTATTATCATAAATTGAAATCACTTTAACTCAATATTCAGTAAAATTATAAAATAATGTAATAATACTTCTATAGCGACTGTCACTGACAGATTCGCTATACAGCGACAGACGAGAAGCTAGATATCAAAATCCAATAAATATTGACGAAGCTCTCTTGAATGATAGCAAAAATCGAAGATAGCGAATGAATGAGGGAAGAAAATTTTAAAATCAGGCGCCCTTGTTGTCCGTCTTGTAGTTCATGGCGCAGATTTTCTACTCTGGCTACACACCCTTGCCAGCCATCCTGGGCTTGTGCTTCGTAAAAAAGACTTTTTCGCTAATGTTCATTTCATTTTTTCTTAAATTTGAAATATTATTATTTTACAGATTATACAGAAAAAATGGCTATACTTGCCTTATTCTATACTTTCGTAGATTCATTTTAACAATATTATTATTTTTATTTAAAAAAAAAAAAAAATTCGTGATACTATTATTTTATAGATGATACAGAAAAAACGTACATACGTCACTTTTTTATACATATACTTTTGTAGAACCGGACCTGCCATTTGACCTTGGAATGACCTTGAACCTGACATGATGGAGCTAAACTGACCCCGGATTCGGATTCAGTTATGCCAAAAACATATAGAAATGATTGTTCAGCTCTCCCGCGTATGTGTCACCATTTAACCTTGGAATGACCTTGAACGTAATACACGTATGATGATGGAAAACAGACACCACATTTGGATTCAGCGGTTCCAAAAATATATAGAAACGATTGTTCAACCTAGTCGCTCGTCGCTGTCGCTATTTGACCTTCGAATGACCTTAAAAACTAGTCAACTTCGTTTCGCTGACCTCGGATTCGGATTCAGCGAACCCGAAAACGTAAAGGAAGGGAGGCCTTGTCTTCCGGACAGACAACTTTTTGTTGTGTAGCTGTGTTATTTATACCAATAAAATGTTCATAAAACATGTTAATGATCCAAATCAACTATAAAAATTGGTTTTCAAAATTTGATTACATATATAAATATATACATATATGGGTAATTTCAGGTCAACTAAGCAAAGTGAAAATTTTAAAATTGCTCAAAATTTGTAGACACTTAGTTTCTTATGCAAGAAACATGTTCCTAAATTTTTAGAGCAATATTTCAATAATTACAAAAGTTATTGGATATAAAAAATTGTTATTTTTTTAAATTTTTGGTAAATACTCAACTTTTGCCATTTTTTTTACTCAAAATCCTGAACTTTCTGTATAGAATATTGATTGGGAAAAGGTTTGCATTTTTTCTGTAGCATGTCCCAGTATTTATTTTATAACCCTCTTTGAAAGTCTCTGATTAGCTGCTTTTCAGTGTACCTTTATAAAAAAAATACAGTGCTATGTATGAATTTTTTTTGTTCGACAAATTTTTTTCTGATTCTTTATTATAAAGCCTTCAACATAAGCCCTGAACCAAGATGGGAAACGTCTTCAGAAAAAAGCTATGAATTTATAAAAGATGGAAAAATAGTGAAAAAACCATCTTTTTGAGGTGGTCTTATACCTAAGGCTTCTTAAGCCAAGATTACCTACAACACTACAATAAAATATTATTATAATATAAATATGTTTATATATCATAAATATTATTTATTTTCTATTAAAATATCCCTACTACAGGTCTTGAAACTCACTCAATACTGAGATATGACATTTTTAAGAAATACCATTTGGCGACAGTTTTCTCTAAGACCGCTCAAAATTATCCTTTTTAAGTCAATTTTATGAATTTTTTTAGTTTTCAGCTTCAAAAAAATACTTAATCAAAAAATTTTTTAATTCTAGACCTTTATATAGAAGGTGGATGTATGCCAAATAAATTCCACTTTGTCCCATCTAAATTCATTAAGCAGTCTTAGAGAAAACTGTCGCCAAATGGTATTTCTTAAAAATGTCATATCTCCGTATTGAGTAAGTTTCAAGACCTGTAGTAGGGATATTTTAATAGAAAATAAATAATATTTATGATATATAAACATATTTATATTATAATAATATTTTATTGTATTGTTGTAGGCAATCTTGGCTTAAAAAGCCTTTAGGTATAAGATCACCTCAAAAAGATGGTTTTTTCACTATTTTTCCATCTTTTAAAAATTCCTTCCAGCGCACTAGAATTGTGCTGCGCCTACTCTTTCCTCTTCTATTTCTCGCAGAAAACATCTCGGGCACTTTTTGGAAAATACCTATTCCTACGTAAAAATTGCTCAGCTTTCGATCTAGAGGATAAAAAAAATATTAAAAATACACTTTTTGAAATATAACACGTTTTATACGTTTTGAAAGTGAAAATGAAAAGTTTCGGGAAAACTGCCTACACCATTGGAAAACTGAGGAAAAAGTACGTTGAATAGGCTTATCAGAAAATTTTTTTAAGTACGTTTTAGTATCGTAAACGTGAGTTAGAAATAGCATGATTTGACGCTCGCGCGTCGCGCTGGGGCATTTAACATGAAACGCTTCATATATATCTTTTGTTGATCAAATTCGTATTTTTCTACGTGATAACCCGGCTTACCACTTATTTGGTGTTGCTGAGACCAAGTTTGACCCGTCTGTAACGGATGACATAGTTCAGATCGAGGGCTTTAAAGTATTTAGGCAGGACAGAAATCGGCAAG
>JAWWEQ010046640.1:0-16490 GCA_035583055.1 Torymus tubicola | reverse complement strand
CAGAAGGGAGCTTATCAGAATCGCGTGCGCGCGAGCTCGTGCGCAATCCAATTACGCCAGGCGATTAAGAGACTTCGCAGCAATGACCATACGGAGAGATTTATTCCCGAAGACTCTAAACGCGGCCACGATGGCTATCGGAGTGAGGAAAAGGAAGGAAACGCTGCCGTGAAATTTAGGAGGGACGATTAGCAACCGCAGCGTCGCAAGCCTCTGGTTTGTCCGTTTGTTTTATCGCAGCCTTGTGCTGTCGTCGAGGAGCTAAGATAGTATTAAGCTTGACGTTTTGTCTATTATCGATGGAAAAGTGGAAAATTGTTTTTAGAAAGAGAATATATTTCCGATTCCCACGATGCTTGACCAAATGCTTGACAATTTACGTACCCGAAACAAAATTCATAATTATCAATGAGAGAAATTATTTAACGCTCTATGTGAACAACAAACAGTTTGTATAATAAGTATAAATGTAAACAGGATAACGGCGAACACAAATTTTAATCTCTTCTGGAAATATATACATATAAATACGGTAGGATATCATATAATGGCTGAACGACTAATTCGAAAACTATTCAGCTAAACTTTTTATTACTAGTTCATTACATGTTTCATAACCTAGACAAGTAGCTATATATTGTTATTGCTATTAAATTTATTTCTGAATTAGGGGATGTTATTGAAAAGCTAATATCGAATGAACGTAAATTATTAATAGTAAACGATGTTATAGGTAGTATTATTCTAATACCAGTACAAAGTATTATATGGTATGATAAGCTAAATAAACTAACATATTTTTTCATACAGTTTTCTAGATATTGGTCACTCCAAAATTTTACAGTAATAACTTATTCACTTTTATAGTTATTTAAGATTTAATATACCTTAATAAAAGTATTTATCCTCTGTATGTGATGTTGAATGTTGCGAATATTACAAATAGTTCAAATAATTCAAACATTAACTCTATTACCATAATATCTGAAAGCTACTTGATCACTCAAAATTGACCGATTGTACTAGTTATTTGATCCGCGAGAATAGTTCAGCGTATTCAATTACTGTAGCAAGTTACTTCGAAATTAAGATCAAATGGGAGCTACGCGTGAAATATTAATTAGCAAATTTCAATGTTATCTTTCAAAATACATTAAAATCAATACATTACTGTCCATTGATAAATCATCTTTAATTCTTGGATCAATCGTCAAAGAAAAAACCTTAAAATATACAATCCCTCATTCCACTTCGCATGTACCTCACAATGACGCATATATCTCTTTCCTTCAACCGCACAGCGCTCCGTCACTCGCGCTCCACAGGTCCTCCCGCATATTCCTACATAAAGCACCTCGAACTCTCCCCCACCCTCCAACACTCGTGTCGCCATGCATCCTATATAGTTAGATGGTGCGTCCGCCCTCCCCGCGATACGTCAATATATTCTGCGCCCGCGGCTGGCGGGATACATCCCCTCCTGTACGCCAACGGCCTTCGCTAGCGCGCGAGGTCGGTCTGCCCTGATGTCCCCTACATCCCTCGCTTGCTGCGGAAGTCGCACACAACTTTCACTTCTCTGTGAAATTCGAGTGTTTTTTTTTTTGAGGTGAAGTATTTTTTTCCAAGAGCATTACAGAGTGAATTATTCATGGAGGATAGGGGGTGAGAAAAGGATGAGTGGACGCGTGATGTGTGTTTTTTGAGAAAGTGGACGAGATTTTAATTTTTTGTAAGGGGGACGGTATGTCTTTTTATTTTAAAGGTGGCTTATAATTGTATTCAATTTTTATGAAATTTTTTATGGTAATATATATCAGTCAAGTGATGGGTTTACTTTTTATAAAAAATTACTGTTAATAATTTGCAAGAGTGTAAGTAAGCAACGAAGCGTATACATGAAATTTTTATTTTATCAAATTTAGTTTAGCGACGCACAGTGGGCAAAAATGGAAAAACGAGTTTCAAAAACAAATATAAGCACTTAAAAATAAGCTAGATCATTAGTTTTTTTTTAATTGTAGGGTTTGTAACCTAGAATAAACAAAAATTATCAAAAAATGTAAGCCTCATTTTTTCAGGTCAGGATAATCGCCGGAAGTTGTTGATGTTAACGAGAAGTATGTAAACCAATGTTCTAGCTTATTTCAAAGTGCTTATATTTGTTTTTGAAACTCGTTTTTCCATTTTTGCCCACTGTGCGACGTACCTAAATTTTAGTACAATTGTAAATATATTAACATTAACAATAATATTGATGACTACATTTATTTTGTAACAGTAAACTTTTATAAATATATTGATCATGAATATAAACATCATTAAAACTGTATCGCAAATCCGCTTTGCCAGTAAAATTATGATATTATTTCTACGTAAAATAATTTCATAAGAATAACTTACAATATTTATAAAAGAATTTCTCAAATAAAATTATGAAGTCATATCAAAATACACGTTTATAATATTTTTATTTTGATTTAATTTTAATAAAATATTTTCCGTTATATTAGTGGAATACAAGTATTAACGAATCTAAAAGGATGACATTTTCACAAATGAGCAGGGACAGTCCTTTAATTAAATGATTTCTTTGACCTTATTTATTTTAAAATAATAACATAAAAGTAATATCATTCCATGAATAGCGTAACTAGTATTCAAACTTCATCTGAACATAAACGCTTTGATAAACGACAAGATGAATGAAAAGCCTATATTTACCTTTCATAATGACGCAAATCTCTTGATTTCAAATAAGCATTTTGAGCTGAGAAACATCTTTTGACATTTATACCTTTTGTAATTTAATCCCGATTAACCGAAAGTTTTTTTATGAAATTTACATATTTAATCGTTTAGTATAAATACCTATGCTGCAAGTTTGATAATTATTCAAGTAAAAAGCAAGACAGTGAAGCCTGGAAAATGTGTGATTTATAAAAACTAAAATATATTTTGTGATTGGGTGACGCTGTACTGAACAATATCAAGTATGTTTTACTGGAACAGAGGTTTGAGAAAAGCGCTTATACAATTATTTCAGGTGTTACGTATAAATAATCTCTTATACGGTTAATAAAAAAATTAAGGAAAGCGATATATGGATATAGAATGTATTATCCAGAACTAAATTAATATAATAACTTTTAAAATACATAACTGACCGAAAAAGTATTTTTCGATACAATATACGTAAAATGCGATTTTACACATTCTATAATTTTTTAAAATCGCTTTTACGCCCCCCGTATAGAAAAATATCGTTCGATACACGTGCGAAAGATGATTCTACACTTTCGTATTTGTATCGTAATACACTATTATGAATAGATAGATTAGTTTTAAAATAATCAATGATAACGAAAGAAAAATAAATTGTATCATCCCTACAGATAACGGTAGAAACATGAACTCATTAATTTTCTTACGTTATTTTTCAAATATTCCTGAAGCGTTAATAATATATTTTTCATTTTATTGCAGATTTTGCTAAAGCTCGTTGGACTCCTCAACATTTCAACGATTCAATAAGAATCACCAAGCCTACAAAGATGCCTTGCTATTTACAGCTCACATTCTAACCGAATCGAGAATACTCAAATTACTACATGCGTTTTTATGAGACACATTTATAAGTATATAGGTATATAATTAGAATTATAATCAAAAATGTCTAATTTGAAAACACGCTTGTTTCGAAGATATCCAAAACTAAGAGATATAAATTCGACAAGCATCGTAAGAAGTACCATGTCTACCTATATCACCATCGCATAGAATAATATTCAATATCTTCACGAAACCAGTTTTTTATGCAAAGCTCTTAGTTCAATCAATGAAACTCATCAACAAAAAGTTTTGTATGCATATAATAATATAAACTATTGCTCCCATAGGTATAGTTTAAAAAGAATTAAATGTAGGTGAGAATAAGAAATTATAACAACAGTGTAATAAATGATTTACGTTATTTATAAACCGACTTTTATGAAAAATTAATATTTAAGTAAATAAACAAAATGAAAAATATGAATTTGTGCACATATTGATAAACAAGATAATATTTAAAAACCCTTATCAGTTTACATAAAGTGTAGAGTAAATAATATTAATTTGTATAACAATATAGGAAAAGTTCAATTTGGCACTGCTCACACTCAGCATTTCAAATAATCAGCAAACGGAAATGTAATGAAGCTAATGTGAAGTGAATGTTTCATTAATAGATCCATCACGTTAATTTATTACTAATTCGTTCTAAAATAGTTTGATATATCGATATATTTCATCATAACGTTTACTAATATTGATATATCTTACTACAATATATACTTCTAAGCCCCTTCACGACCCGAAATACCGCCAAATAGAGACAGAGAAATAGAGGCAGAGACGTAGAGACAGAGACGTAGAGGCAGAGACGTAGAGACAGGGTGAAATGACGGATTCGTAGAAACAGAGAGTTAGGGAGAGACGTAAGACAGAGTCGGAGGGTCAGAAACCGAGACGTAGAGACAGGAACGTAGAGACAGAGACGTACAGACAGATACATAGAGACAACGTTGTAGAAACAGAGGCAGAGACGCAGAGACAGAAACAGAAACGTAAAGAGTGAAATAGAGACGTAGAGACAGATACAGATTCTATAGACAGGGACAGAGGGACAGAGAGGACCTGAGAGATATTGATGAAGAGACAGAGTCATAGCGATGAAGACATAATTACAGAGACATAGAAATCCAGACATAGATATAGAGATGTACTCTCTAAAGTTGAATTAGTGAAAAATCCACTAAAAATTAGTTAAAATTGCTCCACGAAAACATGAATATTCACTGAAGAAATAGTAAATATTCACTAATTCTTAGTGGAAATATCCACTATTCAAAATAGTAAAAGTCCTCTTTTTTAATTAGTAGATAGTTCTATGTATTTCTATTAAGAATTAGTGAATATATACTATTTCATTAGTGAATATTCACTAATCTTTCGGTGGAGCAATTTTAACTAATCTTTAGTGGATTTTTCAACTAAAGAGAGTACTAATTCAACTTTAGAGAATAGAGGCTGAAATATAGATGCACATACAAGGTGTCCCATTTTAATCGCCCACCCCCAAAAATTGGAAGAAGATGTACTCGGAGTAAAAAATGATAAATACAAAAGTTTTAGGGTTCAAAGGGAGCCATCTAATAGTACCAACGACTTTGACCTTGAACGCAGTTTTCAAGGTTAAAATATTTGTTTTTAATGGCAACTGCTATTTTTGACCCCAAAAAATGGAACGATCAGAAAATTTGTGAGAGTACTTATTTGAACGTAATATTTTCTGCTCTTTCCATTTCTGGGGTCAAAAATAGCGGTTCCCATTAAAAAAAACACTTTGACCTTGAAATAACCTTGAAAATTGCGTTAAAGGTCAAAGTCGTTGGTACCATTAGGTAGCCCCCTTTGAACCCTAAAACTTTTGTATTTATCATTTTTTTTCTCCGAGTACATCTACTGCCAATTTTTGGGGGTGGGCGATCAAAATGAGACACCTTGTACATATAGACAGATAAACTCTTTTTACAATATCCTAACCAGAAATGCCATTTTAACTCCCGACTCAAATACGCGAATATCATATTTTTGGCTCGGGTATGTTGAAAAAATAGTATGCGCACTACCGGACCAAAATAGGCAAGTTTTTCCCTCCGAAGATGCATAATATACTATTCTTGAGGTATGATAGACTACTGTATAAAGTACATGCTTAATGGAAAAATGATATTTCTTTGAAAAAATAGAAACACACTAAATTTAACTTATTATATTTTAGATTACATTTAATATATTTTCAAAATTTTAATTGGGGGTGTTGACGAGCGGACCGAGTAGGGGGTACCCCCTAGTATATATATATATATAAAATCTTTTCTGTAAGAAAATGTAAGAACTTGTTCTAAACATTAGATTTCTAAGCATTCTTTTTGCTAAAACACGCGTGTCTCGCCCTTGTGTCTGTCCCTGCCAGAAGTTGTGCACTCTACTTATCAGGTAAGAAAATTATTTTAAAATCATAAAACTTTTCAGCTTTAAACAACTGCTCAAAATAATTTTACTTGTTAATAAAATAAAATCATTAAAAAACGTTTACGTTAGCGTACAAACAATCGAGAGCGATTAAAGAAACATTATCTCATGAAATGATACAAAAATTACCTCGTTTGAGGTAGCCTAAATTTCGACTCCTGAAAACACGTTACCTTCAAACATGAGCTCTTCATTGTTACGCCAAAGAAAAAAGCGCGAGCAGAAAACTCTTCGTTGCGCTTTCATTTAGCCAGCAAAAATCCACGAACGCATGCGCATCAAAGACAAAGGCTTGCGCGAACTTTGAAGGAAAGAAGCTTGGTGTGGTAAAAACCACGACTGGGATAGCATTAAAGCGCTTTTCTCTTACTTTCATCTGCTGTTCGCATTTACGGTGCAACTTGGCGTCGACGAACAGTTAAAAAATGTAAGCGCAAGAGTTTACAGTAGAACAATACGCGATTCCAATTATTTAAATAATTTCAAAGTGCGTGAGAACCTTTAAAATCATTTTTTCTTCTAGGTTAAGTGTTTGAAATAATTGAAGAATTAAAAATTTACGTATTTAAATTTCTATAAAACACATGTATATGTTAGCACACGAATAATATATGTCATTAGCTACGATATAGCTTTGAATTATGGATAAGTGTAGAATAATAATTAAAAAATATACAAATTTAATTTCTAAAATCTTGAATATGTTCATTCGTAGTAGTAGCAGTCGTGTTCGTAGTAGCGTTCGTGCAGTGATTTAAAAAAATATGAATAAAATAGCACGACTATTAGCACCACTTATACATGCCTATACATGCTCTGACAAAATTTTTTATTCGTACATTGGAAGGTAAAGGATTTATAACACCTAAATTGTTTCCTACCTACGAAATTAGACTTAAATTTTATAAAAATAATAATTTTACTAATACATTTAACGATTATCAAAATAGATATTATCCATTCATTCACATATCCTTAACGATTTAATGTACACTTTGAGTATAGCCAGAATACGAAAAGAAAATGCGTGCTCCGGTTAAGTAGAACAAATCGTATACTGTCAGACGAGGCAGCGCGCTCTTGTTTCAGAGAAGATTCTTTCTTACAGAGATCAAAATTTTATTCCTCTATTTGTGCTCGCCTGCTTTTATACCTTATGATTCTACAATGCCAACTAAATTACTTATTTCCTAAACTAGTTTCCTCCCAAAAGATATACAAAACCTTATCGCATGATATTAGAAACATACTTATATACCAAAGTACTTTCGTAAAATCATATCCTATACATTTTTCCCCTATACTCTAAAATCCATTCATGATTTCAAATCAGCCGAATTTCTCAGCTCCCTTCATTCTTTCCGAAGCCAACGAAACCTACTGAATTAGTTAATCCCACATAGGCCATGCAACTAATAGAAAGGAAAAGCAGGCAGCCGCAGAGTCGGTATACGTGGCACGTGCAAATGTACGTGGTGACTCTGACGTCCGCGCTATATACCTACCTCTCGTTGCATTCTACATTCCCTCTCTCTGTCTCTCTCTCTCTCTCTCCCTCTCTCACACACACACACACACTGAAGGGGAGGCAACCGGCGCAGGCGCCTGCACCCGCACGGCCTCCGCGTGCACAGCGCCTATATACGGGCCGCGCGGCGAACGCCTAGTGCGCCACGGGACGCAGCGAGTGTCGCGCGCGCTTGCGTCTCCCTCTCTCTTTCTCTCACTCTCTATATCGCGCGCTGCACATGCGACAGGTGTCTCTGTGCATACACACACACACATATGTATACGCGCGTGTATGGATAGCTGGATGTGTGTTATTTATCCGAAGGCCTAACAGTTGTTGACTCGTTGTTTTTCTGCGCATGGCCGCGCGATTGTTTCGTTGATCGTGCATTTAGAGAAAGAGAGATTGAAAGAATCTTGGTGTACATTCGTAGAGGGTAGAATTGCTTCCTTATATATATATGTAGATGTATACCTGAATAAACGTTGATTCAGAACACCTGTTAACACTCTAATGTCGTTGTGTACAAATACTGACGTTAAGAAAATCATGTAATACGTGTACATTTATATATAGAGAGAGGTGCACCTTGTTCCTAGAGCACCAATTTGTCACTTTTCTGCCCTGTGAACTCTGTCAGCGAGTGTTCCTGTACCAGAACTTTCGCTCGTTCGAGAGAATTTTTAGTATTCACAGCCGGTACGCCGTGCAACACAGCAGCGTTACACCCTGTTGCGTCAGCGCTGCACGTGCGCTACGCTGTTTTCTAGGGTGCAGGTGAACAACAGCCTGGTATTTCTTTTTGAGGTGAGTAGGTTCAATGTTACTGATGAAAACAATATTGATTACTCCGTGCAATTGACTCCCCCCCCATGGAGATACAATAATCTCAATCCAAATATGAATGAAACATGGGTGATTAACAAATTGGTAATAACGGTATTAAAATATTAATTTATAAATTAAATATTGCAGATACAAGGTGTCATAGTAAGATACATTTAATACTCTGGCAAAAACATTATTTTTCCAAATTTATAAAATGTAGTTAAATAAGCAGAAGAAAATAAAATAAAAGAAAACTAATAATTTCATGATTTTTTAATTTCCAAATAAAAATAATGTAGCGTGTTTTCTAAATTTTACTTTAAATTGTTAAATAATTAAATTTAATATTTGGATAAAAGCTGAATGCATTTTGAAAAGTGTCAAGGTAACATAATGAATTTCGGTTAAATATAAAATAATTATGTATTTATGCAAGATAAAAAAGTTTTATTTCAATTTTATACTGAATTACGTCGAGACTTTTACATTTTATATACAAAATCCTTTTACATCTCTCTTAGTAAAAGAAAATTAAAGTCTGTAGATTTAACTTACACGCTCATAGATAAGAAATAAAAGCACTTTTACGTCTTCAGACTAATTAAATTGAAAAAGCTGACGTCTTCTTTTAATTGCTTGGATTGCGCAGTAATTATTTTTAATGTTAAAATGATTTGTTTTATTTTACAAAAGATAATAGAATATTTCCAGATTTTTAACCAAAAATTATTTTTAATCTAATATCTCATTAGCATAATATTCAATTTTCAGATAATTTAGCTTTTATAATACGTTCATTTACGAGTAGTATTTAGTTAACTTTGTTGTTCTTTTTATTTAAATATAACAAAATTATTTTACAACATACTAGTAATAATAACACAAAGTTTGTGGTTCATACAAGAAACCTTATTGTGGTGAACCACTAAATATTTTCCTATTACACTTTTAACAATGCTTTGTGGCTAGAACCTCATGTAATTCATTGGAACTACGTGTTCTCTCAAATATCCTTGTATGAATTTTAATCGAGGAATTTTACTGCTATGATATACAGTACGAAAAATCATTTATAACTTAAATTAGTTTCTTGTAAACTAACATTTGGTCTTTCTCTTATGAATACCGGGGAGCGAAATTAGGTACTTCAGAAACAAACACGATACGCCCATAAAGAAATTTCCCGGCCTCGACCCATTTCCCGTAGAAGAATCAAATAGCCTTGGATGCGCACACATGGAGGCTTATCAAATTTATGCTCTAGATTAAATTTATTTGCAGTTGTATATGATTGCCGAATTCGTAATGTTTTCGTTATTTAGGCGTTTCTGAATATAAAAAATAAATAACATAGATGAAAACAAAATTTCCTCTTAAAACAGAAAACAAACTGGACAATACTATTAAATGGTACTAACAACGTTTAACTTTTTTTTCACTCTGCTTTTTCTAAACATAAGTAATCTTTATTTTAAAAAACAATCTAATGTTTTTCAGAAAATAAGTTTCCCTTAAGTAACAATATTTTTTAAACATGTTTTAAGAAGATAAAGGTATCGAACATTAAAAGAAAACTCTGAATACAAAAAATAAATCATTCTCTGTTAGAAATTAAATTATTAATAAAAAAAGTACTTCAACCGAGCAATCCGAGCAGGATTAATCCGTTTGTCTATATTGATACAAAATTTCCATTTCACTTTTCCACCCAAAGCGATTTCTCATCTCTCGGCAGAACATCGCCTCGAGGGCTATGTGCTTTATTAAGAGGCCGCCTCTGTCGATGCGTGCGACGTGTCGTCGTATAACAGATCTACTCCGAGTTCATTTGATGCGATGCGAAAGTTCGGCGGATTCCTCGTCTTTCTCCTTCTATTTCAGTCGATACGAAAAACTTGTAGCGGAAATGAAAGTGCGAGCAAGGGTTTCACCTCGCTAAGATTGTGAGGAGTTTTAGATTGGACGAAGCGTACCTATGAGTTTTGTAGTTTTGTTAGTTTACCTTCTTGGTTTGTTTCTTGCCAGAAGTTACCGGCAATCCAATATTGTGAAAGCGTTTTTGTTCTATTGACTTTTGTGGGTTCAGTTGGGATCAATACAATGTATTAAAAATTAGAGACAGTTGTATGAGACTGCTCAGCTGTAAATAAAAACGTAAATAAGATTTTTATGAAATAAGAGATATGTTTAAAAAAAAGTCTAAAGTTAGAGCGACATGTAGAAAATATTTATGAGAATATCGCACTATTCTAACACTGTTTTATCGGCGGAACATGTAAAAATAATTAATAAGTCATACGTCGTTCTACAAAGTTTCAAGAGATAGGAAGTAAAAGACCTGTTATTGTGATAAAAGGTGAGAGACGCAGAATCGAATATGACAATCAACAAATTTTACGTAATACGTACAAAAGGACTGTAATAAATTTTTGTTATAACTGCAAACAATGTTTTCATTTTTAGTATCAGCCATAGCTGAATTTTGGCCAATGTGACATCAAGTCACAAAAGCATTTTACTGTGTCCATTTAAAACGATTTTTTTAAAATTCATTTACTAAGATTATGGTCATTATACAAAAGATAAATTTTCGTTAGAACTGTTTTTACATTGTTTAACAATCTAGTCATCAACAAGACGAAATACAGTATTTTATTTAAAATATGTTGAAATGAATTTTATGAGCATTACTAAGTAATACTA
Source organism: Torymus tubicola (assembly GCA_035583055.1). Lineage (NCBI taxonomy): Eukaryota > Metazoa > Arthropoda > Insecta > Hymenoptera > Torymidae > Torymus > Torymus tubicola. Next base: position 5,371 of record JAWWEQ010046640.1, on the reverse strand, counting down.
TCATTCAAACTTTCTTGAAATATATTGTATTTATAAGACAACAATATTCTTCAAACTTACTTCAAAGTACTAAAGTTACTAAATAATAAACAAATCAATTATTCTTTAATGATTAGCTGTATAACTCAATAGTTTACATAGATGTTTGCATCAATATACTTCTACTCAATGTATTGTAGCACTATATTTTATAATTAAATTCTCGCACTTCAATAAAAGCAGCCACAAAGTAATAAATATCATAAATAAGGAGATCAACTTAAATAGCATATCAAACCGAACCACTACCTCCACATTCCTCAAAATATTTAACGCAAACAAAGTAATTTCTCGGTCCAGTGCAACACAAGTACCTCCGCCGCTTACCGTTTCGCCTTCGTAGAGTAGAGTAATCCTGGAGGAAGAAAAAGCCGTGGCGAATCATTAAGGGGGTAAACAAACGAGGAGAGAAATGCCCCGTTTACGGGCACCTCAATTAACGTCGATTGTCGCAAAAGTCGTCGGGGGACCGGCGACTAATACCCCCCCGCTCGACGACTACAACGGCGACGCCAGGAAGTAATTCGATTCGCAATGGTGCTCTGCGACAGCGGGTGCTTCTTCATTTACTTATTTACCTCGGTCCTCCTCTTTTTCGTTGGTATCTCTGGCCGTCGCCACCGTCGTCATCGCGTCGAGCGGGAACTTTATGCTGCTGCACGACAAATTAGTGTATGTTTTAACAAAACTGAAGTAGTGAGGAAGGAAATACTATAATGATAAAGAAACTGCTATATTTTATGAGCTTGTACATCATTATTTAAATCGAGAGCTTGTGGAATTGTAAAATGAATTCTGGTCAAAAGTTAATCTTATTATTTAAAACGTAATTTATATCATGCTATAGACCATTACTCATTTGTCGATCATTTAATACGTTTAAATATATTTTAAGTGGCGAGGAACAAATTGATACAAGTTTTACTTGATAATATTAAAAATTCGTTTTGTAATATTGAAAATTTGTATTGGCTGTGACATTATAGTTACATAAACAGAACACTTGTAGCAAATGTATACAGTATTAAAAAATATTGTGCACACATACAATTGCTTCAATTTGACCTACATTTTATATAAAAAACCTTCCAAGACACGCATGCCAAATAAATGTCGTTCACATTTTCATATAAAAATTTTAAAATAATTTCAAGCGCAACATTTTATTTCCTACGAAGAAGCCGTACCCGGTATATACGTATACAGGTTGGCGACGGGGGAATTGCTCAAGGGGGCGCTTCGAGCTTCTAGTATTTCTCCACGCACGCAACGAAATAACTTTTCTAATTGAGTCCTTCGTTAAGCCGTGCAAAAGCGCCGCGAGCACGATAACGCCCGTTTTTCGCCCCGCTTGAAATGTTTGCCACTAGCTGCTGATTCGATAAGAGTGCAGAAAAAGGGGCGGAGGAGTACCTACACTTTTAACTCGATAAAATAAAACTAGGCAAGTAGAACGGAAAATGAAGTATGCGAGGAATTCGTTCAAACGAAAACGAAGATTTTAATCAAATATTTAGAATGATTATATTATCATTAAAGGTTCATCTCATAATCCAGTTTTCGAATTGTCTATAGAAAGTGAGTTGTCCTACACGCGAGGTGTTATAAGTTTCTTGTTGGCTCTCGGTTCTAGTCGAAGTTAAATCAACCGATTTAAACTTTGTAGCCGGATCAAAACAGCTTATGATAGATTCCTCTTGTTTGCATTACACTTCGATATCGTGATAGCAATTTTAGATTTCGTCAATATATTGAAATATTAATAATATTCAAATAAAAATTAATAAATTCCGGGCCACGAGTGTATTAGTGTGCTTAAAACACATAAATGTTTTACTATTACGCTTTTCAAATGATAAAAACATTTTATTACGTTTAATATACTTAAATATACCCACATTAAACGTCATGAATTTTTCAATTTAATCTTTTGCATCGACTTAAAAGTTTCCTGAAAATTGCACCCAGCACTAGAAAAATGTTGAATTTAACAGGAAAATTTTAATACAGTGTATGTAAGAGTTTCTCACAAGGAAAAATGCATTAGATATTCAGTGAGATCACATTGTGCGCTTGAAATTGCGAAGGCATGCTTCCGAGAACTTTTCTCTTTCGCTCAAACTTTTTTAGTTTTGTTTTCTTACCAAGTTATTGCGTATTTTTAATGCAACGCAGTCTTTCATAATGTCTATGCGTATCAAAACAATGTTAAACGTAGTTCAGGAAGATTATAAATAATACGTAAGTAAAATGCTTCAATATTTAAAAAATAATTTGCATGTATTAACAAAGTTTCTTTTGACGTATCCAGTATGTTGGAATAATTTATTTACATACGATTATGCAGATGGCATAAAATTATCCTTTGCCACCGCTTCTCGGCGGCACCTATCCAAAACTACTTTAGTTTGTTGTTAAATTCGTAATTGAGATTTTGGAAGTATTCGTGTGATTTGAATATTATGCAACTTAACTTACTCTTTACATAATGTTTATTGATACATTTAATAAGTATATTACTTATACGTTATGGGTAGAGATAGTTTTTAAAAAAATGAAAAACTCCTTTGCGCAAAAGTAATAGCAGTCCTTTATTTTTAAACAATGAGTTCCATTGTTTCTACTAGAAACTTTTACTTTTTCAAAAAGGAAGTTTTGCCTCTTTTTTAAATTCAATTCTACTTTTTTAAATGAAAACTTAGTTTTTTACTTTGCCAATTTGACATAATTTACTTGATATAACTAGATTAAGTTTTTTTCTCCCCTATAAACGTCCTAGACTATTATGATTGCATTTCATGATGCATATCATACCAAATTACCTTTCTTACAACTTTGTACTTGAGGTAGTAAGTAACATAGACTAAAATAACCCGTTTCAAGTAACTACCAGAATAGTTTACAAAGACTATATACATAAGTAATTAATGTTTTAATTTTGTTTTAATTTTCACAAGTTGTTTTTTTTTCAATTCTTAATATAATTTTAGTACTTAAATACAACGAAGTATACTGCATAACTTTATTAAGTATTCAAAATACGGGATAACTTTGATATTGGTATACGCATGAATTCGAAACTTTTTTTAATATTCTCACGTGACAAGCTGTTCTTCATGCGACATGAATAATACATGCAAGTTTACTTAATACACATGTCTTGAACTTTATGTACATGCAATATATTTATTATATATTGTTAAAATAAAAAAATACTTAAATCATGTTAAATGTGTAACAAAAACGCTTAAATTCAATTAAACCAGATCAGCCTGCTTTAAAAATCAACTAACAATATCAAAATATACACTCGACCCTCCTATACAAACTTACTTTTCATTTCACTTTACAAAATTTCCCTACCACCCGTCTTCTCTCTCCCTCAATCGGAATTGCATATAACAATATTTCTCAGTGTAGTGGCAATGGAGCGCATGCACTGGCGACACACACACACATATACATATATATATACGACGCGCATGCACGCGCGCTCAACTCCGCGGGGCTCTCAATGATTCACCGCACTTCCGCTAACTGCAGCGGCGAACTTGTAAACACTCCGGCAACAGAAATAGGATCTGCATATTAATAGCTCGCTCGCTACATCTGGCGCGCAGTAGGTACAGAGAGAAAGCCCGCGAGCGAACGAGCGATCGCGGAAAACACATTGCCGCACGCGGTGGTAGCAGCGGCGGACGCTCTCGAGAGTTTCGACCCTGCTGCTGACTTGTCCACAGAGAGAGAGAGGGAATAATAGAAAGCTTGATTTTAACCTTACTCTTGCGCGGAGCTTTTCGGTAGAAAAATTTTTGCATCAATTCTTCAGCTTCGGGGAATTTTTCACGTTCTGGATTGTGCGCTGCTGGAGAAGCGAAATGGATGCTACGTTTGGTGCATTAATTTTTCATGATTTACTAGATAAATTCAAGCGCGCTGCGTGGCCGTATTTTCTCATTTTTCTGAATCATATCCTTTTGTTTTGATTTTTTGTCAAATATTTTTATACAAATATGTTTGATTTTAGACACATACTTATTTAATATTTTTGGAATTACATTTTTATACATATTTAATAATAAATGTAACGTATTCTGTCCCTTTTATTATTATTTAAATTTTTATCAAAATATAAGTACACATATACTTTTACTATCAAAATTTATGTCAGTTCAGTTTAGTAACTAGTAAAAATAAAATACCCAATGCATTTGTATACACAGAATACAAAATAACAATATAAACATAAAGTTATATATGATTTGCATTATTCATGTCAATGTACAATGCACGAACTAAAATAAAGCATTATTAAAATTTTATCACCATGTATTATTATTTCAACAAGGTAACTTCAACAAATAAAACTCTAGTTTAAATAACGCTCTCGTTATTATTTTTAGTATTCCAAGAGTATGTATAATTATCCTAAATAAGATATCTCTTGTTATATAGCTTTTATAATATTAATTTGAATACGAACGTAAATTTAACTTAACATTAATATTCCTATAATGTAAATAAACTGCACTTGTTTGACAGCCCATTGTCAAAATAAATACTCACTAAACGAACAACATACTCTGTATCTCCTGATGACAGCAGCTGTTCATCAATCTATCGCAACCAGCGACAAACTTTCTCCGACATCTCTTCGAAAACTTCGTAATCCACAAGTCACCGAAAATTTGCACGAAAAAGGCATTAAGGAAACGTAGAAGAAAAAAAAGAATCGCACACACGCACACCTTCCCACTCGATTGCTCATCGCCCGCTCTCTTTCTCTCTCTCTCTCTCTCTCTCTCTCTCTCTCTCTCTCTCTCTCACACACACACACACACACACAACTCCAGAAATAAACAGCGCGCGCAACTTGGCAGCCAAAGTTCGACATCCATCTCCATCCAGCGGACGCGGCGCGTGCCAGGAGCGCGTATGTATTTTGTCTCTCGGCACGCTTACAAATTAGCGCTGAGTGATTGACACTTCTGTCGAGCCGTTCATTTTTCTTCGGGTATATAGGAGGTATGCGTGTATAGACGTGCGTACGCGCGTCGATGTTGATGAAGCGAGACGGGACTGGTTTTTTGTTTTGGAGATAGGGGATGAGTGAGAGAGTTAAACATTCATTAGGTTGGTAAATAGTGTCACGAAATTCATGAGTTGTGGGGGTTCGGTGACACGGAGAGGTGGATTTAGTTGTCAAGAAGATTGAGCCGGTTTAATGGCTTTTCTAGAGTTGAGTATTATATATATATATATATATATGGGCAGTTCTCGGGTGAATCGAGAGGTCAAAATTTTTTTTTCTTTTAAAATCACCTAAATCGCT
>JAWWEQ010046619.1:0-16500 GCA_035583055.1 Torymus tubicola | reverse complement strand
GTCAAGCAGTGACCGGCTGGATATGAAAATGATATCTTGAAAAGTAGGCGTCTCTAAAAAAAATTGTTGAGACAAAATTTGTGCGTAATGTTCCTAGCTATTCAACTGCCACCTCAGTCATGACCTTCACTTTGACCTTCATCCCTTTCATCCGCCTTCCATATCACCTTGTCTTAACTGGCTGGGTAGACTCTAGCCTTGCCTTCACTGGCTGGGCATCATCCCACCTTCTCAAGGTCACGACCAAGGTCACGTTTAGATAGTCAGGGAAATTTCCTACAACTTTTATCTCAACCATTCTTTTGAGCGACACCTACGTTTCAAGATATCCAGCCGATCACTGCTTGATCTTGGCTTGACCTTCCGAGGTCAAATTTTTCTAATAGTCAAGGTCATGCCTGGACGTAAAATTTTCCGCCCTTTTCATTTTCGGTGTCAAAAGTAGGGGTTGCCATATAAAAATATTGACTTGACCTTGAAATGACCTTGAAGATCGAGGTCAAGGTTACAGAAAAGGTCACCGATGGATAGCTAGGCTCATTTCCCGCAACTTTTGTATTGGTCATTTTTCTGTGCGACGCCTACTTTTTAAGTTATTCTACCGGTTCGGGACTTTTTGAACACCCTGTATATCTATATACGTCTTATTTATTCGGAACGTATTTTCAGAGACTCGTGGTTTATGACGCGAATAATATATATGTCTGAGAGGAAAAGAGGAGAAAGAAAGTCACTGGAGGTCGAAGAAGCGTGTGTTGTAGAAGAACGGTAACATCGGTTTCTTTTTAAGGTTATAAAATTAGCTTGCGACTGTAATTAGCTTATGTAGGGTAATTATGTAATTAAATTACAAGGATTTTTTTTAAGCTACCAATAATTTTAGAATTTAGAACGTGGATAGGATACTTCTCAACTATATATAGATTTATTCAGTATCGGGTGTACACGTGTGATCCTTAATTAGTTTTGTTCGTTAACAAGTTTAATTGGAAATTACTTTGTACGAGGTAAAGGTGGTGCTTCGGGTTAAATTTTGCTTAAAACACTCAAGAATTCCATTCTACTATTGATTTCTTTTTTCGTCTTTTTTTCTGACTAAACAAGGGATCAGCGGCGTTAGTTAATTGAAATTATCGAATCGAAGCATTCACTAGTTTAATTCTATTTAAATTCTCGTGTTAAAGGAAAGTCGAGATAATTACATTAAATAGAAATTCTCAATATCTATATAAGTATACGTTGTACATGCCTTCTTTTCCATTTTACTATAAATAATTAAATTAAAAATACAAATGTTCATTATATACACTTGTTATTTAGTGTTAATTTCCAAACGATAAAGTCATAAAATTTCAAATTATTCGCGTTTATAAAAGAACTTATAAAAAATTCTTCGCATCTATTTTAGCTTTATTTTTACATAGTAATAAAAGCAAGCTCGTTAAAGCGTTTTAAAATTTAATTTCTTTTGTTTTATCCCATAGATTTTATAAATAATTTTCGAATATTTGTGATACTTATAATATCAATATCGGTTTCATAAAAATTAATATTACAGCAATAAATGAACAGTAAAAATTTTTTTAATTTAACAGCCTGCCCTAAACTTTTAAATGAAAAACAAAAAATATATATTTACAAGCGTAAACTTTTATGCTTATATATTAAACGGAAATCGAGAACCATCATTACTTTCGTAAATGTTATTCTCTTCACATACTATTAATTTTCCCCACAACTACGATTACCAAATCAAAATACACCATTTAACCACTAAAAAGTTCTCTGCACACATGTTCATCACCTCTACTTCATCGTACGACTTTTCCGTACTATACGCGCGTGTACACGTCACCTGCCACTGCTGCATATATACAGAACTGACGAACAAAAATTTCCTACACTGGCGCGTCTTCATTATATGCGAACTACGCTAAATTCCAAGTTGTGCGCGTGCGTGTTTTTGCCTGGCAAACCGCAGATTTCCGAGTTCGTCTCTCGCTATCTCGGCCTGATTTTACACGGACCTGAAGAGAGAGAAAGAGAGAGAAGGAAGGAGGGGGGTAAAAACAAGGGTGACCTTAAATTGCGCCTTCGTTACTCTTAACAAGGCTTTTAGAGGAAATCTTTTATGTCTAATGAAGAAAGGCTTTCGCAGGGCGATAATAAGGCAAGAATAAGTGAGTCTTTGCTCTCCTTGCCGCTGGCAAATTGTTTTACGTGGATTACGTGGATAGCGCGTGTGTGTGAGAGAGAGAATAAGAGAAAGAGACGAATGATAGGGTAATTGACCGCTTCAACAGGCCGGTATCGGACCTATTTTTAGATACGTGCGTGAACGAGGTTTTATTCGCTGTGCGAAAAAGAGCTTTTACGAGGTTTTATGGGATTTATTAGATTGTCGATGTATATATGCTTGTACTTAAGTATTTTGGTTTTAACATTGTCAATTTCGCCTTGTGAATGCGTGCACCCTTTGTCTTTTTATTTTGTAAAACTTGCAAATGTATATATTTGTAAAAGAGTGTTATCAGGGGGGGGGGGGGGGTAAAATCCGTCGAACAACTTATGGTAATGGGGGGGGCGAGCTCGAGAAACGTGAAGGGAAAATTACCTTGACACGCGCAGTACGGTGAAAATTATTGTAAATCCCCGTAAATCTTTGTCATGAATTATGTTAATTTTCGGGTGCTCGCGCGCGCGCTTTCGGTACGTGCCGCATGGAATTTATAAGGAAAATTCGCGCTGTACACGAAAATCGCGTCGCGCTTGTATAATCAAACAGCTCATAAAAAGTGAATTATTTACCTACCACTGCAAGTATAAAGCAATTTGTGATTCTACGGTATAGAAGATGGTGCTATATTGAAATGCAATTGCTTATCAGAAATTATTCGATATCTGGTAAACGAAAAAAAGAAAGTAAAATATTTATACACCGAGTCAATTGTTGCTTTTCAAAACTCTTATATTAAATTGTTCAATACAATGGTTCAGGCACATTAAAAGCAATACGACGTTGGTATCCGATATTGTGTAATCTTATACAAGTATAGCATCTGAAATAACAAAGATGAATACTAAATCGAAACAAGGCAGATAACAACATTAAAAGTCGATTTCAACCTCGATTTACACCAACAGAACCGTACATAAATCAGTATCAACGAAATATCCGAAATCCTATCGCGTTGGAAATAACATTACTTCTTACTCCGTTGAAAAATCCAAGCTCGTACAATCAGCTGCACGAATTAAGCAACCCGAGCAGCACTAACCACACGTACGACACAACTATCCTCTACTCGCGCGCCCGCGCACGTTCACGCAAAAAAGCCTCCACCCTTATATATCCACGAGTCCGAGAAAAGCCTCGTTGCCCTATAAGAAAGAAAGCCTCTACCCGTTCCACGCGACACAAAGAAAGAAAGAGCAGTTTGCTTTCTCTCTCTCTCACTCGCACGCGAAGAACTTTGGTCGCGCTTTTTTCTTCATTCAATAAACTACAACCATCCTCTCTTCCACCCCCTCCCTTTTTCATTATCTCGGCTAAGCTCCGTCAGAGCACGGCGGCAGCGAAGAAACTTTGCGCTCTCTCTCTCTCTCTCTCTCTGGGTAGTTCGCCGCCATCGACTTGGCCGCGTTTTTCTAAACGCTGCCACCGCCGCCGCACGTGCGCTTTATTGGACTTAACTTTTTCTCTGTCCTTCTCCTCTTATTTTTCTTCTTCTTCTTCTTCTGGCCCTAGGGGTTGCAGAGAGAGGAAGGGAGAGATGGAATCCTTGGAAGTGTAGCACAGAGTCTCTCTTTTCTCTGCAGTGTGGCTATAGGAGGTGGATCGAATGAGCCTTTTTTTGTATAGGTATATATAGGTACCGTTTGTAATTTTAAGGTGAGAGAGAGAGGGAGAGGGGGGGGCGAGGATTGAGTGTCTCGACGCTGTTTGCGGTTAGTCGGTCGATTGAATGGCTGTTTTATGGGGCAGGTAAGGAGGGCTGGCTTCGTTAGGCGGTGGCGGTGGCGGCTCTCGGGTAATCGTTGTCGCGAACGTTTTATTACGGATACGGTGTGATGAACGTTTGATTGGAAGAATAGTAGTATTATATACTTTTGTTTTATGTGTGTATAGTTTTTGAGAATTCATATTTTTAAGTATAAAGAAAAATAATACTCTATATTCCGGTTTAACTTTTTACATTTCATACAATATGAAGTATTTAAATTGAATATTTTGAGGGTGAAAAACAAAATGTATATATATGTACTTAGTACAATTTGAATTTCAAGTTGTAAAAATACTTTATTTGTGTAGTTACACAGTTATTCGTGCAGTTAAAATTAAACATGTAAACATTGAAAATGCCGAAAAATTCAAAAATACTTGGCGTGTTTTACACCAACATATTGATGTATACAGCTGCATTTTTCAGGCTTCGGCATGAGTTAATTTTTATTAATTCAACTTTTTACCGTTTTAAACGTTTCCATGCAAATAAATTTCTGTTTTTACGTTTAACGAAGAATAATTCCAATTTATCTAATGTTATCATCAGAATTACACCCCTAATACTACACCAATCAATTGTTCATTCAATTTGAACCCAAATAAATTATTTCTCTTTCCCAACAGCCCACGCGAATAATTTTTTAAAAGCAAACCTCTATTCCCCCTCCCCCCACCTCAAATAACGAAATTCACAGGAACCCCCCTATTCCAGCAAAAAGTTCATTACGACATTAGAGAGCACGCTAAAACAAATTACAATGAACGCTCCCTCTGCCTCTCTCTCTCTCTCTCTCTCTCTCTCTGTCTCCCCCCTCACTCTCTCGATTAGCATCAGCCTCTTTGACCTGGATTGTCCTCAGCTATACTCTGTGTGTGCTACCTGCCCTCAAGGTAGGAGTGTCCATCGGGGAATGGCCGAGAGAGAGAGAGAGAGAGAGAGCAGCTCACCGACCCTGGAATTGAACTGGAAGCAGAGGCGATGGTCCGCGCCAGAGAAAGCCGGTGGATTTCGACGGCTAATCCCTCGAGCAGCGATTTCTCCGCGCGTTTTTTGCCCTTTTCTCCTTCCCTTCCACTTCCATTGCCGACCAGAAGTAGTCCGCTTCACGGAATCATTCGATTTTTTCTTTTTTTTTTTCATTCCGGAGAGTGAGACCGGTTGAGAATGCGCCAAGAGGAAGACGGGATTATAACAGGGATGAGGAGGTTATTATTATTATCATTTTCTTGTTTGGTCGAGATGTTTAAGGGTAGCGAAGGGGAGGTTTTTGTTGCGACGTGGTCTTACTAAAGTTGGCTGTTACTGTTTTAGCAGTATAGAGTTGGCCTATTATATTGTCTGAATTTTTTTTTTAGTTTTTAATTTTTTACCCACATTGTGGAAATGACTTTAGAAAATGATTATACATATAAATTGTGAATGAAATTTTTAAAAGTAAATTTAAATTTAAAAGCTTTTTTATGATTATGAATCTAGGGATACTCTCCTTATTAACAGAATTCAAATACAATCCTGTAATTTCCTTTCGCTAATAATTCCTTTTTTCTCTTATATCAATATCGAAAAAGAACAAAAAAAAATACTGAAAGCGAGGTCTCTTTTTGTTTAAAGTATCTGTATATATAAGAAAACCGAAATGAGTTTTCCACGACGAATATAAAAGTAAAGTTAAGTAAAGCGTGCAGAAATCATCGGCGCGGATTATTGCAAAAGGAGAAGTCACAATGCAAAACGAAGTTCAAAGAAGGGATGACGAGGAGCAAGAGGAAGAGGAGGAGGAGGGTAAAGTAATCAACACCGATTTCCCATAAGCGCGCAACGTGCGCGCTAGTGCAAGAGAGAGAGAGAGAGAGAGAGAGAGACGTCGCGAGAGAGGACAGTGAGATTGGTTTTAGAAAGTTCTCTCTACCGAGCAAACGCGAGCGAGCGAGGAGTAAAGCCCGAGTAAAGTTTTTCCTTTGGTCAAGTATTGTAGTCGCCTTGATGTTGTTTCAAAGAGAATTTAAAGTTTCTTCTTTATTTTCAGTTGATCCTATTCTATTTTTAACTCGCGCGTGGTCGCGCTTGCGTTTCGTTTTGCTCATATACCATCCTACTGGCCACCCCATTCACCCCCCCACGTAAATGCATTTTTGCTATGGGAGATGTTATTAATAGTTACGAAACTTAATTCTTCAATTAGCAAAGGGTTTTCTTATAAATTCGTTTTTAAACTCGCCCGGGGAGAGAACGGAAGAAGTAGAAGTAGAAAGAAGAAGAAGAAGAAGAACAAGTGAAGTTTAATTAAAGGCTGATTTAGTTTTCTGTTTTTCAAGCCGCGTGCTATGAAGTATTGGATTACGCTTTAAACATCGACCCTCGCACGCGTGCGCGTGGACTTCGAGTGTGAAATCGTTCTTTCTTTTTCGTTTGCATTTTTTTCATTATAAATATTCGTTATATATTATATATAGATATATACGAAGAGTCGTTAAAAATGCGCATTGGTTATACGAATTGGCTAATAATAACAAACGCGAATAACGCTTTTTGATATTTAATTTCGAGTGCACGTGAATAATAATAATTTTTCACCCCGAACGAACTTTTGTGAAATCAAATTTAAATGTTGCTTTTCAGACGTTCGTCATTACGAAAACCGTTACTTTAGACGTGTGTGTGTGTATGTGTTTGGCGGACTGATTAATTTTCAACGCATGATCGGTAGAATCGCTGGCAGAAACGTGATCCGTAATATTTAAAATGATATTTAAAATTTTACGAAGTGAGAAGGACGAGTGAAATATAAAACTGAAAAGAAAGGCATTTCAGCAGGCTGGTGCGCGGCCAACAATAATTCACGTTGAATTGTTCCAAGCAATTCATTTCATTGGTTTTAATAATCGCACGAGGATATAAATTAAGCATTAATCTTTCGATAATTACATTAACGAAACGAATGAGTTTGTTATAAATCTTCCTCGTCTCACTGTTATATAAAATACCTTGGCTAAAAGAATTTTTCATTGTTGTTACTTTTAAATTCAATGATATAATGTGTGTGTGTGTGTGTGTGTGGGTGTGTGTGTATATATATATATATATATATATATTGAGCTTTTAGACATCATAATCATTCATCAAATAGTCGTTATGCTTCTAATTCGTTGGCTACTATATACGTTTATTACAATTTCGAAGACTGAACTAAAGTTGGCACATTATTCAAGGTATATTACATTGAGTGGCTGTCAGGAATTACAATGATGTTTAACGCTTTGAATAATAAAGAGACGTTACAATTTACAGCTCTAATAAAACGATGAAACCTTAACTGTATGTGAGAAGAATAAATTTATTGCTCATAGTTTCATGTATTCAACTCCAATGTGTTAAGGTGGTTCCATCGTTTGCTACAGTATATAAAATAGGAGTAGTGCATGGTCTCAGTTGATATTTAAATTTTGTCACTAATTCAATGTTCCTAATGTGAACAACTTTTGCTGCGAATGACTTAAATATAGATAATTTGTAATAATTGTTATAATTAAACATGCGTCAAATGTTCATTATCCTTTAGAGAGCGGGAAATCCAGTGTACTGACTTAGAAAAACAAATTCCTCGTCTTTGCATAACAAAATTTTCGTTGAAGTTGTTTCAGTCGCCAATTATTTACGTGAATATAAAGATAATCGATGATTTTGAAAATTCAAGATCGGGCGATCCACCCACTTGCACTCGCAATTTTAAATCCACCACTTTGAATTTTGAAAATCTAATAACTATTTTAGAAAGAGGGATGTCCAAATATACTAGAAAAATTTTATTTCAAATTTTTCTGTCAATTTGGAGTCAAATAATTGAATCACTTCGAAGATGAAAAATTCAATATTCGCGTTACCCCTCAAGACGGGAAAGCCAGTATCCTGCATCAATCTATGATCATCATTTCATCCATTTAGCGCTATTAAATATCATTGTTATGTATTTACTTAGAGAGATCAAAGATCCCAAATTCCCGTCCTCTAACGATTATTTTATCAGTGTCAAATATACTACGATACTAATAAAAACAGACTTGCATTATTTAGCAAGATGTTGTGGACTCATCTTGCATATAAGAAGCAACTTTATTAGCACCAATTACAAACTAATTCATGAATTCGATAAGTAAGCTGTGACGATTCTTTACGTGATCCTAATATTGGTTTTACTCTGAAGTAATTCAATCAGTTGTTACTAAAAAAGGCAATAACTGCCATTGGAAGTTAGTAAGTGCAGTGACTGATTATATTCAGTTAAAGATCGAAATAACGATATTATTAACAGATAATTGAAAGATACTTGAAACGTATTTATTTAATATAAAACAGAATAAAATTTGAAAAAGGAATCAATATTTATTTTGAAATATAGTATTACAGATTGTTTAATCTCCTCTTGCTACACGCCTGTATGAGTTTTTACAATACGACAACGCAAAATGACTTTCGACTATTTCAAAAACATTTCAAAAGGCAACTCGACTATTAAAACCAAACGAGTAAAAATATTCAAAATAGAAAACGAATTCGGCTCTTTCATGGCATTTGGAAAATTCGAGAGAGTATTTATAAAGTTGTAAAAACAGAAGGCAAAAGCAACGTTCTGCATTTACATGTGAATTCCCCATTTATCGACTATACCAACCCTCACGAAACAAATAATACCCACGTTCCAATTCGACCAGCCTTTCCCCATTCCATTGCTACCTTCCCTCCCTCCCTAGAACGATCTCTTCAACGTTCACTCTCAACGGCCGACAAATCAAACCCAATAAACCGTCCCCATTCAACCTCCGCCCCCGCGCATTTCCCGATATACGTATAATACACCAACCTCAAAATTGAAAAAACCCTCGCATACCAGGCGCATTCATGCCACGCGCGTCGCGCAACTTTCCTTCGTTCCCGCTTACCACAGCTCGAATAACCCCTTTCCGCTCCCATCTAAAAATTCATAACCCACCGCGATATAACGAAAGCGAGGAAAAAGAAAACCACCACTGCCGCCGTCGTCGTTGTCGTTGCGCACGCACGCGCGATCGAAAATACACAGGCGCGTATAACAAGATTCTCGGCAATAACAGCAAAAGACACTGTGCTCGCAGTTTGCTCCTATATATATATATATATATATATATATATATATATATACACCTTCTTAGTATAAATATATCCGCGAGTTCGGACGCCGGTGGAACATCTGGTGCTGTCGCCCATGAATACTGCACTTACGCCTCGGTACTGCTGCTGCTGCTACTGCTGCTGCCGTCGTTCCTCACTTCGTTTTCATTTTCAATCGCGACTTTTCCAGAGGGAGAGAGAGAGGAAAGTTTGGCAAAGTCGCTCGTAGCTCCTGCTACATCCTTTTTAAATCTGGGCCGCGTCGCGTGCGCGTGTTGTACTTACGCCACGTCTTTCGCGCGTCGTTTGTTACACTGGTTTGACGTCTAAGCGAGAGAGAGAGAGAGAGAGAGAGAGAGGAGGAGTATAGAGAAGCTCTGAGACTTTCTCTTATTTCGTCCTTAAGCTTGGCTCGTTGTTTACGGGATTTTTGAACGAGTGCTGAGATTTTGTAGGCGATTGTTCGGGTGTTACTTTTACCCCGGGAGTTTTCTCTTTCTTCTCTCTTTGTATATGAATTAGTTGCTTATGTTATTTGTATTGTGAATATTGTTGAAGTATTATTAAGTATATTGGAAGGTAATATAGAACTGTAATTAATTATGTTGTTGGAAGAATTATATTAATAATTTCATAAACATTTTAATTATAATACAAATGTTTAATTACAGAGTATAAAATCAATTAATTTGTCAAGAGCATATTATGTTTAATCGTACTTTGTCATTACATATTTAATAAGTTAAAAATACACACTGAAATCTCATCCTAAAAAATATACACTCGTAAAGATATAAATTGTAATATAAGGTCTTTCGCGTATACACGAGTTGTACAAAGAACCGTAAATTAATAAAAATGTACTTTGAACTTCATTACTCTTCTCTTATGTTTCATTCGAGTGAAAACAAAATTATCGTGTTTCAATGTTTACTGAATGTTTATTCTTCAGAAGAGAGATGAATCTTGCCGTGGAAAAAGATTCTAGAAAATTTATACGTATATATAGCGCTTCGTTTGGAGACCGAAGACCTTCTATTTACTCAAGGTTTTTCCTTCGCGGCTGCCCTCGGGGAAAAGTTGAGAAAATGCTTGTTCAAGTTGTTAGAGGTAAAAACACGTAGACGCGTATCATTGTGGGAATAATTAGTTTTCAGATCTCATCGTATATATATAGTTACTTCGAGCATTAAATTTCGTGAAATAACCGCGTTTCCGCGTACTATTTTCCATTATTGAGCACTATATGTTTATGTTTAGAATGACCGAAATAAAAATCTAAATAAATGGATTGTAAATTTATTTTATCTTTCGGAAAGGATCTCTTATTAAGGAAGAATTTTATGTACATAAGTAGATTATGTCCGGGTTCAGTCAGACGTAAGTTATATTTTTTGGATTTTTTTAATAAAGTAGATAGGCCGTATCATATTTTTAGCTAAATAATAGAAAGTAACATTATGGCATCGTAAATATTTATTAAAAATATCTATATAATATATATAGGTATTTTATATAATTATAGAGGGTATCTTTTTTTTATTATTTTAACTAATTTTCTAGAGTTTTAATTTTCAAGTATCCAGAAAAACATTTTTTGAGATCCATATTAGTATGGTACCATTTTCACAAAATAACAAATTTTACAACTACTCTACGAAATGAAAATGATACAAACAGTGAGAAAGTAATTTATTTATTATAGTTTTGCAAACGTAGTAACATTTCATCTCGTACCTTAACAATTTTCATAAAATAAAATGACAATTACTCAAATTCAATAAACCTTATAGCCATTAATACTACTTGCCTTCAAAAATCACTTTTCCTACTGCAAATCCATTCCTAAACACACACATACCGACTTTCTTCCCTTCCCAAAAACAACGAAGACGAACCGCATACAACCAGCGTCACAGCAAATTACCGTTATGTATATATATATATATCTGCATGAAATTTTTCCCCCCTCTACTACAGTACCCTTGCACTTTATCACCGGCACGTACACACATACATTCGTATACACCACGAGAAAGTTTGATCCTGTTTTACACGAGCATAGAGGTGAGGGGGGAGAGAGACGGTAAGCTACGACCACGTCACACAGGATCCCCCGTTGCGTCCTGAGACAGGGCTATGCTAGGGTTGTGCTAGCTCCGAACCGGAAGCCGGATAATCGTTAAGCGGGAGCGCGTAGTAGTGGGAGGAGGTGGTCCGGGCGAATCCTTCAGGTCGGTTGTCGCTTCTTACGTCCGGGAGGGTTGCTGCGTGGTTTGGGATTTAAATGCCTGCTGTGGGGTAGGGATATTGTGGTGGATGGAAATGTGTATAATGATAACAAATGGATGATAGTATAGAATGTATAGTGAAAGATCAATGGGCGTGGGGTTCGTTCTTTTTTTTTGCTTTATGAGGATTTTAGATTGGAGGTGGATTTTAATAGGGGGATTTGGGATGATTGGCGTTCTGTGTGTGTGTGTGTAATTTTGGAGATGCTGTATTTTAAGATTTGTGTTTATTAGGATTTAGAGTGATGGATTGGTATCGTGTTTACTATGGCTTGATGTGGAATTGAGATAGATTATCGGTGGAATAATTAAAGTGGATGTGTCAATTTTACTATTTTATTGCCTACGATTTTATAAAAATAAACGTAGGTAAAAACGAGAATAATGTTGTAGCACAAACGACTCGATAAATTAAAACCAACTCCTCCAAGATATAAAATGTTTTATTCTACGTTTTTATACTTTTGTCATTCGTTTGTTTTATAATATTGTTTTATATTTTGTAAAATTAAATTTCCCATTCCATTTCATTTTTCACTTTTTTCTGTCTGAAAGCATGGTTAATTGCTCGTTGGCGTTTCGAAAGCAAGCTTATGTTTACGCAAAAAATACTGTTGCAGGCATTTATACAATTCAAAGGATTCGTTGAGATCTCGTCCTTTTTTTTCTCCTTTTGCAAGTGTAATACGGCGAAGGTTCAGATTGAATGAGAAAATCTTTACTTGCAAAATGGAAAATGCCGTTATAAAATGTAAATACGGGAAAAGTACCTACAAATTATTACATTTACGCATATACTATTGCCGTTAAATTTTACGGTGAAAACTTAGTTTACACGCACATAAGAAATGTTATACGGTACTTCGTAACTACTTTCTAAACTTTTTTTTTTGTAAAATTTGAGCAAATTATGAGAAAAATGCTCAGAATCTGGGCTTTTTTTGCACGCCCGCTCGCGCGCACGAAAAGAATTCTGAAAGAAGAATTTTCGGAACGAGCTGGAGATAATCATAGTAATTCTTTAAAAAACATTTCGGAAATTTCTCTTACGAAATTCCAATGTGCTTTTAAACATACTTTTGAATAATGTAGTGTTATTAAACTAATGGAAAAATGCAGTAATTTGACTACAGAGGAAAATTCACGCGTACTATATATGTATATACATTCATAAAGCTCTCTGGTTTCCAGATATTTAAATGTGTCGTATTGTTGAATGCCTCGTACTTATTACAGTCTATTCTAGTACAGTCGTTGCTGAAACGATAAAACTTTGAAATTGTACCTACTATTGTATACTGCGTCGTTTTCATGAATACTAACATAAACTGACAAAAATTTTCTATATGTAAATTATGTGCTTCTAGTGTAATTCTAAAACACACTTACAGATATCTTATAGGGAAATTATAGGGAATTATATCTTATCAGAAAGATTGCTATTTTTCAGTGAAATATTTTATAATCTGAGAAGTTTTGTCATGTTTTCTCCTTTGTTTATGACTAGTAAACAAAAATTGCAACACTTCTTCAAACAATATTCTTGTATTATTATTATTATTATTATTCTTATATTGAATTATTCAAACAATTAACACTTATCTTGTTTAAATGCATTCTAAGCCTTATCCATCCGCAGCCCTTTTAATCGACAAAGTACGACTACTTTAATTGTTTTTACACTTGGTTTTTAAAATTGATACACTGAGAAAAATATTTAGTAGTATCATAAATATTTATTTGAATAGTAGCAAATAAATATTTTTCTTGAATCAAATAAATGTAATATTTTTCTCAGTGTATCTTAATTATGAGTCTTTGGTTACAATGAGAACCTGAGGCTTTGCTCCATTATCATACGGTGCCCAAATATGTTTTTAATGTTTTTGTCATATTCTCATAGTTCGCCTCTAAAACTTGCATAGGTTTCACGCATGTCTTATTAGCTGCGTCCAACGCTGTCTAATTTTGACGATAGCAGTAGTTCTACTATCTAATAAAACGCTGGTCGATATTTTCATTGTATATATAGCTCGTATCATTACCAACTTGAAAAAGCCTTTACCTGAAACCACTCATCTTGCTACTCCGTGTACTTTCTCGTTTCTCACTACTAATTACTTTTCAACTAAACATCTTCTTATCCTCCCAAAACAATAATATCTATTTTTTATTTTTATTTTCTATTTTATAATATTAAAAAGCCTAAAAGTCTGTCCGTCTGTCCGGTCGGTCGTCTCTGTCTTTTACCCAGTAGGGTAAGTAAAGGGTTTAAAAAGGGATAAAAAAGAATTAAAAAAGAGTTGAGAAATGCATCAAGAAATGCGTTAAGAAGAGCTTTTGCTGATAATCACCTCTTGGCGCTACTTTTCTTAGGAAATTACGGTACCAGTAGAAAGGTATAATGAAAATTAGTCCTTGGAATCTCGAATTTCCAACCTTTAAAAATTTCGATTACAGTTTGTGCTTGCGGTACTTTTTACCAAGAAAATCTATGCCAACTTAAAGATCTGGTTGTACAGTAACCAGTATTTCATATTTGAAACCAGTGACACAAACTAATATATCTAATATTAAGAAGCCAAAATGTCTGTCTGTCCGTCCGTCCATCCGTCCGGTTGCTCCCCTATGTCTTTTACTTAGTAGTGTAAGTAAAGGGTTAAGTAAAAGCTTTAAAAAGGGTTAAAAAAGAATTAAAAAAGGATTGAGAAATGTATTAAGAAATGCGTTAAGAAATATCCGTCCGTCCATTCGTCAGTCAGCCCGTCCTTCCGTCTTCTACCCAATAGTTCATGTGTATAAAGGGTTGAATAAAAAATAATAATTGATATAAAATTTTGATAATAGAGGTGAAAAGATTTTTGTATTACCGAGCGACGTTAGGAGCGAGGTATATATAGCTACTTAACATTATTATTCATCTTTCAATAATTCACACATATCCAACTTCCATCAAATCCACTTGTCCTCTCTCTCTCTCTCTCTCTTTCACTCCCACACTCGCGCTCCGCCCACATCGAATTCCTCATCACTTCGCTCACGCGTTCACGCGCGTCCTCGTCTCATCGTCATTCCAAGACACACCGCACACCGACACACACACACACACACACAGCATCACTATTTTCATCATCAACCTCTATACGGTGGTATTGTTCCCCTTCGCTTACTCCTTCCAACTCTCCACCTCCTGCCAGGACCACTGGCAGGAGGAAGCATAGTCGCGAGCTAGCGCTTAAGATCAAAAACATACTTCGCCAACTGGTCTTCCGCGCCCAAATACGCCGTATATAGCAGCAGTAGCAGCCAAAGTTCTCGACAAAAGGAGAAGAGCAAGAGAGAGGGAGAGAGAGAGAGCCGCGGAATCCGTGGGCGACGACCCGAAGGATTCCAAAGTCCCGGTGTAGTACGTGCGAACGTTGGTGCGGCTTGACTGAGTGAGAGAGCGAGAGGGAGATAGAGATGGAGATAGTAAGGGTGCGGTACTAGAGAAGAGAATGACTTGACTTTTTGTCTCTTCTACCACGCGAAGCTTTCGTTTTTTTTCGGCGGGTGGTCGTCGGTTTTACCAAGACGATGGAACACCGAGATTCTCTCTCTCTCTGTTGCTTTTTTTTCTTCGTCGGCGTCGGAGATCGAGCATGTTTGTTGTATTTTTGGCGACGGCAGGAGACGAGGGACCGTAAACATTTTATTTCTCTGTATATACTTTCGTATACGTGTTTATACGCGCGAGTTAAGTGATGTGTCCGTAATAATTCAGCCGCACGGCGAGTAGTGTATATATCGCGTCCCGGATGAGTATCATATCCTATGCTACTCTCTCTCTCTCTGTGTTATGGAATGAATTAAATATAAGATTCTCTCAGCCATTCGTTTGTTTTGTAACTTGTGTCTGCGGCCTTGTCTCACTCTTGATGCTCCTATATACACGCCCACGGACAGCTGCTGTTGCCGCGAGAAGAGAGGTACAGATTGTACAGATCATGATTTATATGATAAACGTAAATCGGGGGTTTCCCTTTTTATCTATATATGTATAACAACGTTGTTTTTTTCTGTATGAATGAATGAATGAATGGCGACACATATATAGGAAAGTTATAAGGTTTCGTAGAACCGATGAATGGAAATTGATGGATTTATATATATATATTTATAGCACGCTGTGGCCTAAGCCCGCGCTTAAGTCACGTCTATCCATGACCTAAGTAGCCCATTATACTCGCTGCGCTCGTGCACTAACCTCGCGGTGCAATAGTGGCCTGTTCGGTCACGGATATGCATGACGGCGGGGTTAAGCAGGCCGTGCTATAAAATTCTGTACGATACTCGTACCTTAAGTAACCCATTATTGCACGGCGTAAGATTAACGCTCGAGCGCAGCGAGGCACATGTATCGTAATGTACTAGTATATGCATAATTGTGTATATAAAAACGTCATATGTAAGGTTACTTTACGCTAAACGTGCGAGGAAAGATAATGAGGACAAAGCGTCGTGAATTTTATTAATTAATAAGTAGGACAAACTACCGCGTGTGCGAATTAAACGGGAAATGCGGCGTGCACACAGACAATATATATTACTCCAAATGAGCTAAATTTGCAACAATTACAGCGCGGCGAGGTTCCTTTGTAACATCACTCCGCACTCCAACGCCTCAAAAGACCGGGTTACATTATATATATATATATATACACACACACACACCCTGTGCTACCAGTACTACAGGCGTCGACCGCTTCTAACAAGCCATAGAGACACAGAGCTACGCCACCACCACTAGCGTCGGAACCCCTCGTTATTTTTAAAGCTCTTATCGAAAAAAAAGTAAAAAAAAAATTTACAATCCCCACCTTTTTTTTGCACCTACTACTACGTATACGCGTACAATCCACAATCCATTGTCAACCTAGAAAAAAAAACCTTCGCGTAGTCGTTCATCCTCTTCGTCGTCTTCGAAAATTTCTTTCGAAATCCAGTTAGAGTGCGCGTTCGCCTACATCTTTATTCGACTTTCGTAAAGGTCGCGTGTATGTGTGTGTGTGTATATA
>JAWWEQ010046608.1:0-16503 GCA_035583055.1 Torymus tubicola | reverse complement strand
TATTTTAGACTTTAACTAGTTTTCAATTTTTAATTTTATTTTACGCGTCACTTAGTTCACCTACTTCTATTTATTCCGCCGTCCTTTTATTCCCGTCATCATTCACCGCGTTTTGTGTCGGCTCCACGTTGCAGCGCCATTTTTTAACGTTGCAACTTCCCCACACAACACCAAAGGCCCTAAACCAAATTTATATATTGAATTAGCGCCAGGCTCTGGACACCGGGTTACCTCCTCTTCGGCACGAGCTCTTCCCCTCTGGGCGCGCCGACACAAAGACAGCCTGGGGCGGCTGAAACCCGCGGCGTAGCTGAAAAGAAAACGAAACTCCATGCACGTACACACATGTACAAATTACACGCAAAATAAGGTCCTTCAGAAGAATAAGTTCGCTTAAATCACACTTTATTTCACAATTCTAACCATATAAGTAATTCTCGATAATTTATTCTCGACCGATAACGCGCGCGAGAGACCCACACTTCGCTCGTCAACTATAGTTACGCACGCACGCAAGCACACGGAAGGGCCGAGGGCAGAAAAGTACCTCTGGGCAGTGTAACCAGGTTGTGGCGATTAATCGCGACATTAACACGGGTTTTAATTACTATATATATATTTGTATAATGGCCACACTGCCTCTGGGAGATAGCCACAATGAGTCACTTATCGCAATAGCGGGTTGTCCGCTATCTCTCTTTACTCGGACTCACTGCTCTCCCTGGCTGAATCATCTATCTCTCTCCCCCTTCCTCTCTCTCTCTCTCTCTCTTTCTCTGTCTCTCTCGATTCTAATTGGTTGCTATATGGAATGATATTCTGCTGACACATGAAAATACATCACTGAGCAATGATACGAATGAGATAAGTCGAGACATTACGAGCTGCTTGCGAAACGTCTCAGTAGTATAGGATCAAAATCGTTCGAGTCCCCAAAGGGCTCTGTTAACCTTTCGGCTAACTGCATCCACTTGCGCCGTTCATCACAACATCGAGGTTGGTTACAGTGTCGACAAAAGGCACAAAACACCAGCCATTAAAGACAATGGTAGGATCTACACAGGTATCTCTCTCTCGCGCCTCCTTTCTACCCGAAAAATTTTCTTTTTTCGCTTCTTAATTTTATAAAGATTCATAGTTATTTGATTAATATATAGTTGTTCGGTTTTTGATGTTTGTAATACTTTTTAAAGAAAGTTTTTAATAATTAAATTAGGAAGTCGGCGACTTACCAGTTGCAAATTTTAGTTATTTCTCGACGCTTTTGCTATTTGTACGTCACATTTATGTATACAAATAGTATATACATATATAACGGAATATAATTTTTCTAATCAGGTGTCAAAGCAAAATAAACATCGCAGCAACGTGTTTTGAAACGTATTCTCTGAATCAATGTACTTTACATCTGATACATGAATAGCAAGAGCTAGCGCTCAGCGAGTAGTGCTACTTTTCGTCATGCGGTCGGCGAGTGGTGTTAGGCTTCACCAGCGCTCCGCGAGTGCTGCTACTTTTCGTCATCGGTCGGCCAGCGAAACTAATCCTCGTCAGTATTCCGCGAGTAGTGCTACTTTTAGCCAGGCATTACGAACGATTTTACTTTCCGTTAGTTGTTTTCAACCGTGTTACTATTCAGTTAGCCTCGTAGATGGTGCTACTTTTCGTACAGGGCATCAATACACTCACACACGAAAACGTAACACGGAGGCGACAAAAAACTAGAAAAGAGGTGGAGCACGCGCAGAACACGACTCGTACGTTGCAACCTGTAAGTCAAGATGGTTACCCTGACTTGCCAAAATTGAAGGCAACTTCGCGGTACCCTCACGCAGGGTGACGAGGTGGCGACCTTCGCACCCACACGTAACTGACGTCACGTTCTTTAAGGGTAAGTGAGACAAAAAATCGCCACCGATTTACCTGTAAATACTAGAGAGAGGCTTGATTGAAGACGGGAGGAAAGACTAGAGATTCGTATTATAGTTTTTATTTCAAAAGTAAATAAAACTTGTAAAAAACTACAAATATAGGCCTCTTCCGGCTATGGCTCCTCCTCGAACTCTTCGGGGAAGGGCCTCTAGCAACGCCTGGAGGAGCACCTGGGCGGTAGCGAGCGCGGTTGGGGAAATTTTTGCTCTGCCACATCCCGGGCTCACCACCCATGTAACACTTCCTCCAGTCGATTGAGGCCGCGGAATGGCGCGTCCCGTGTAGGGCCCGCGCCGCACCGGAGGTGGTTTCCGTCGGTGCTCCTTTCGGGGCGCGAGTCGACTCTTCACGAGCTCGGTCCGACCAGTTCCCCGGCGAACACAACCCTGTTCGCACTGCCTACGCGAGTGCGGCCTCCGGAGTCACGGTGGCTTCGCCTTGGAGGCTCTAACCTCCGGAGGCTCGTCCAGCTCCTCGATGATGACGGTGGTGGGGGCAGCGGTACTTGCACCACCCCTTCGAGACCCACCACCACCCATTGGAGGTAGCCGACGACCGTTGGTTCGCAGGTGTGACGGATCAACGCTACGATCCCCTGCTTGGCCCGCTCGACTACTTCCGCTGGTAGTCCGACCATCATCTATAACAAAAACCGTCCCGAAGCACAGTGCGAAAAAACTTATTTTTTGGGACAAAAATTTCGCCGACAACATATATCATGATAATTTCTTATAAATCACACACAAGTTAGAGGGAAAGAGGGAGGCGACTTACACTACGGCCAACTAAGCTTCAGCACTCGCTCGTTCTTTGACATTCTTCTTGGGCTTGGCGGACGCTCTTCAGGGTGGCACACACTCGGGAACCACGTCTGGCGGCTTGATAGGGAGTAGGCAGAGGAATCGCATTTTCTTCGCTACCTTGCCTTACTTGGCCCTTGGCCCTCCTTGTCATCTTTCGGCCGAGATCAGCTACAACTAGGGCTTGACTCTCGGTAACACGACCGGCAGCCCCGAGTTTACATTGTAGCCGGCGTAAAGAGAATTGGCCTTGAGCATCATATTTTCGTGTATTGTCATATACGGCGAATAAATTCAATATAATATACTTGAATAAAACTATGGCTGTGGCTTCTAGTCTTCTAACATTGTCAACAGCCACTTTCTTCTCTCCTTGACTATTCCTTGTTGGAGCTATAGCTATAGCGACTGCTGTATGCTGTTGTGGTTATGGGCGAGGAACGGGAAGGCAGTACATAGAGGACACGGGAGAGAAGTAGTGTCCGCGCGTCAACATACAAAAATATCACGATCATACGTGCTCGTTTCACGACAGGATGATGCAAGTTTTGCTACTCCGCACATTCCCAAATACTTTTAATGTAACAGGCAATCTGCCGTGTCACGCTTCTTATAGCAGGATCTCAGACAAGAATTTTTAAAAAAGATTTATAAGAAATTATCATGATATATGTTGTTGGTGAATTTTTGTCCCAAAAAATAAGTTTTTTCTCACTGTGATTCGGGACGGTTTTTGTTACAGATGATGGACGGACTACCAGCGGAAGTATTGGCCGTATATGTGTGGTGTATGCCTCTTTTATTCAAGAATGCCTCAACCACGGCATTCTTGAACTCGACTCCATTGTCGGACAAAAAGACCTCGGGAGCTCCGAATCTCAGGCAGATTCGTTGATGGAGCTCCTTGGTGATGGTTTTGCCGAGGGCTCGGCGTATTGGTATCACCTCAATCCAGTGTGTGAGCAAGTCCTGGAATATTAATATATATTCGTGGCTTTTGCAGTTTTTGGTAGTTGCCCCATTAAATCACCGGCCACCAGCTACCACGGACGCTCTACGATCCTGCGTCCCTTTAGTCCAGCTGGAGCAAGTTTCTCGACTTTGTACTGTTGGCAGATCTGGCACTTACTAGTGTACTTGGCAACATCTAGGGTCATGTTCAGCCAATAGTATTTGCGCTTGACCGCTCTAACGTTTTTTCGCGTCCTATGTGGCCAGCAGTTGAAGCGCCGTGACATTCCCTGAGTACTTCCATCCGCTTCTCTCTGGGAATGACGAGCCTCCATGCATCGTCGTCACCGAAAGGTGGGGTAGTCGTGCGGATTTTTCCGTACCTGCTCCACAGTAAACAGATATCAATGATCGCTTGTCTCTTATTCGAATTCCATGTTCGACTGTGATGTTGTGGTTTTGTAACTCAAAAGCCAGGCTGGCTAATCTACCAGAGGAATTTCGAAGATCACGGAGCCACTTCAAACTGCTTCATGCATGACCACTTTGAAGTAGTAGGCCTCTGTATACGGACGAAACTTTTTAATTGCCCAATGACTGACTAGACATTCGCGTTCCGTAAAGCTATAACTTCTTTCGGCTGCGCTCAGAGTTCGACTCGCGAAATCTAGAACTCGTTCATTGCCGTCTATAATTTGGTAGAACACTGCTCCGATGCCCGTGTCGCTCGCGATAGTCTGCACCACGTACTGCGCGTCCTTCACAGGGCGTTGGAGGATCGGTGCTGAAGCTGCAAGCGCTTTGATTTGTAGGAAGGCCCCTTCATGTGTCGCCGTCCACTCATATTTCTGATCTTTCTTCATTAAGTCGGTTAGTGGCTCGGTGACTGTGGAATAGTTTTTCAAAAACTTTGTATACCACGAGGCCATTCCTAGGAAGCATCTTAGTTGTCGTAGATTTTTGGCGCCGGGTACTCGACTATAGACTTAATTTTCTCGGGGTCGAGTTTAAACCCTTCGCGGTTCACTGAAACCCTGAGATATGACCCCATCGCAGGAAAATACGCATTTTTCGCGATTTATTGTGAGACCTGCCTACTTAATTCCGTCGAGCACCTTTTTCAGTACCTGCCTATGCTCTTCGAATGTCTCGGTAATGATAATGATATCGTCGAGATAAGAGTAAGCGAAAGGTTCGAGTTCCGAACAGATGACTTTGTCCATCAAACGCTGGAACATGGCTTCGGCGTACGAAAGGCCACAGGGCATCCTCTTAAGCTGGGAGAGCCCTTTACCTGGCCCCGTGAAAGCAGTGACTTCCTTTGAATTTTCAGTCATAGGATTTAGTGATACGCACTACTAAGGTCCAATCTGGAAATGTATTTTGCTTTTTGCAATTTGAGCAAACTACCTTCCATGAAAGGCAACGGATAGACATCTGGCCTTAATACCGCCTTAACCTTCAGAAGTCTACGCAGGAGCGAAACTTCCCATTGACTTGCACATCATCAAAACTTGACCATGCGCTAGTCAAAGGTTAGATGATCCCTTCGGGTAGCAATTGTTCGACCTCGTTGTGCATCTTTTCTTCCAATTTTTGAGATGCAATATAGTACTTATCTATATCTACGGCTTATCTATTATCTATCTATCCTTGTAGGAGCTCTGTCATAGACGACAGCACTTTGTCTTGTGTCAGAATGGCCAATTTTCTGCATTCTTCAATGTGTGTGAGGGAGAGTGATACACTCCTCTCTGGCCTTCCTGAAAACGTGACTGACCATTTCCGTACAATCTGACCTACGTCACGGTTTTTCCGTGCAGCAGTGTACGGGCACTGCCCAGACGAGTTTAGGGTAGAGACATCAGTCGCAGTGGGCAAAGGAGTTTCATTTCGAAGATTTCTCCTTTGGCTACCGGTATGGCTTTGCGGAGAGGGACTGCTGCTGTCAAACTCGCAGATATACGTTGAATTTTGAAAATTCACTTGCTGCGGTCTCTGAGTCAGGTTTGTGTTAGAGCTTGGAGGACACTCTAACCGAGTACTCGAAGATTTGGGTGGAATTCGAGCTTCTTGCAGACTTTTAATTCTCCGCTTCAGTTCGTCCACTCTTTGATCAACATTTCAATCACGGGGAGCCACGATTCGTCCGTGATTTGTGCCTCGTCGAAGCTGATCGTTCCCTCGCGGTGAAGCTGATAGCCTTGAATTTCATGTTGCCAGTCTTGTCACTGTTGGCGTAATAGCTGCTTTAGCTGATTTTGTGCTGCCCTCCTCTTCTTTTTGGCGATGCAACAGCTGCTGCCTTCTCTGCTCAGCTTCGAAGGTCTGTCTTTGTTCCAGCAATCTGGTTTGCTTTCTGCTGCTGCAATTCTTCATTTCTTCGCTACTCTTCCCGCAGCTCTTCTTCTCTTCGCAGCATCTCTTGTTGGCGCAACTCCTCTTGCTGCGCTTCGAGATTCAGCTCGATTTGCTGGACGTTGTGCTGCAGTTGATGCTGCGGCGGCTGGTTATTCTCCAGACTTGTATCTAGCATGGCTGCGGCGATGTTCTGGAGTTGCTCGGTGCGTGCTACGGAGCTTCGTTGCTCCTTCCCGAGCGCCTCCGAGACTATTTGCTCCCCAGACTCTTTCCTCAAGGTGCGCACACTTGGAGGAGCCTGTGCCCTTCTTGACTCGGATAGTTTCCGCCTAACTACCGGGTCATTTTCTAAGAGGACAAATGGGTGCTGTGCTTCGTTGTCGACCATCGGACCCCATATGGTCGATCCTGTCCTGTTATGTAGGATGGATTCAATGAAACTTCGCTGCTTGCTGTCGCGTTTGATAAACGCCTCTGCCTGCGATACATCCGGATTTGGCACAAAATTAGCGGCACTGTAATCGCCCATTAGACACTTGAACACTGTCAGCATATTGACACTGTGCGTCACACACTCGTTATGCTTAAGGTCAAGGGCTTGGATCGCTTCGTGAATTTCCGCTTTTCTAGAAGAACGATCCATTGATAACGTTGATCACGTTATTTTCCCACGAATTGTGTTGCGAGGGCGAATTGTGCGAGTCCTATTTCTCAAGTTAGAGCTACGCCGACTGCTCTAAACCTCGACAGCGCACGAGGATTTGCCTTGTCGGTCAAAGTTGTCAGAAAAAGCTTCAAATTTGTAATTCATTAGCAATACATTAATTAATTCCGCCCTCAATTCGCACTTACGGAATGTAAGCGTTATTGAAAAAATTATTTATAATAATTTTGCGCGCACAATTTCGCCAAATTATTCGCTAAAATATTTACAAAAAAATACATATATATTTAATAAAATATGTGCAATAAATAAACAACACAAAAATATACAAAAATTGTGGGCAAATTGTTTAATATTTGTTTGAGATATACTCAAACGCGAGATCAACGGGTATCGCGAGAAGATCGTGTGCCTGCCTTAAAATTTTGAATTTAAAAAAAAACGAACAAATTCTAATTTTTAATTGTTTAAACAATTTTCAAAAATTAATTTTCTTATTGGGCTTTTAAAAACAAAAAAAAAATGCTCCGGTGAAATATTTAAAACAAAAAATTTAGCTAAAAAAAATTTTGTTAATTCATAATAATTTAATTAATTAACGGAGCAATAAATTATTAACTTTGGTTAAAACACCAATATCACAATAAGATAGTTTTTAAGACAAGGGAAAACAAACTATTTCTCCCTCGACACTAGGTCAGTGATACGACTCGCCAATCGTATCAACTGATCACACTCTCACGATACGAACGAATGTGTCACAGGCATGCACACGTACGGACTTACGGGCTGTCGCACCTAGAGCCTTTTCCAACAGCCGTACTTAGCTGTACGGTATTTCTAATTCACACACGTATGAGGCGCCAGTTGTAGCAGGGTTGAAATTATTTAAATAATACCGGAAGCTCGTGCCCTAGCACGCGGTACCGCGGGAGTCAATCTAATTCTGATCTCCCGTGGATGCACCTCCGGTAGTTCCTGCGCACAACGCCGAGAACTAACGCACTCTGCTTTAAGAAAATGTCTGTGGATATTCGTCTTTAATTACCGCGCGCGCAAGGGGAAATGCGCGCGGCCGGCTAGTCAGTAATTCAAACTATCGACGGATCGTTTGCCCTCGGAGGCGGCGGTAATCGAGAAAAGGGCGGGACAGTACCAATCGGGGTGCGAATAAATAACGCGACGTGTTATTAATAATCAACAAGTATATGTGAACCATTAATAACGAAAATACAAAGACGATACACAAAGTTAGAAATGGTCGGAATTCGCACGCGTGACAGTTGGTTTTGTACGCACGCACGATGTGTGGGGGGATCTCGCGCCTCCACTACACACAGTCACACGCGAAAACGTAATACGGACGCGACAAAGACTAGAGGAAAGGCGGAGCACGCACAGAACATGACTTATACGTTGCAACATGCAAGTCAAGATGGTTGCCCTGACTTGCCAAAATTGAAGGCAGCTTAGCGGTACCGTGACGGTCCTGGTATGCGTCTCAATTCCGAGATTCGTACGTGCGCGCGGGCGCTGACGCAAAGCGCGCAAAATTCGAACGCGAATCGGGCACGCGTTACAATTTTAATACATCATGCCGTTAAAGAAACCACCACATCATTCGAAAATCCGAGAAAACAACAACAAACTACAAGGTCCCCACATATCAAATCGAAATTAAACAAAGCAATAAAAGACCTAAAAGCCTTGCTCATACAAGAAAAGAATATCGGTATTCGAAACTACCTGCAAAGTCTAACTGCAACTGCAGCAACTATATACTCTCTGTAGAAAGCTACGAAAAAAATTAAACTGCCACAGCAACATATACCACCAATCAGGAAACCTAACGAGGCCTGAGCCAGAAACGAATGTGAAAAAGCTGAGACATTTGCATATCATCTTAGTGAAGTTTCCCAACCTATAAATCGTGAGATCTTTGAATGCGAAGAAGAAAGACTAATTAATCAAAACGAGCACCACGTCCAAAGTAATACAGAAAATACATTAATAAACATAAAAATTAAGAAAGTTCATAAGATAATTAAGCTCTTAAGAACAAAAAATTACCCAGCTACGGTTAGAATAAATGGTAAATTAATCAAGAAGCTACCTCCAAAAGCAACCCGATTTCTTACCATCATCATAAATGCAGAATTTTGACTATGTTACTTTCTCAGCTAGTAAAATGTCGCACAAATAATACTAATAGGGAAACCAGAAAAATGTCCAAACCTCGTCACATCATGTAAACCTATCAGTTTACTACTAATTATGTACAAAATCTATGATTAACGTATACTCAATAGACTATATCCGATTATTTATTCTAAGAAGTTGATTCCTGATTATCAATTTGGCTTCCGCAACTGCGATGCTACAATCAAATAAGTCAACCGATTAACCGTTAAAATATAAGACGATTTTGAAAGTGAACAATACTACTCGGGTATTTTTCTAGTCGTTGCCCAAATCTTTGACAAAATTTGGCATAAGGATCTACTCTATAAATAAAAAAAAAATACTTTTTAAACAATATATATTAACTTTTAGAATCATATAGAATAGACAGAACATTTCAAGTAATAATTAATCAAACAGTAACACAATTGTTCCTAATAAATGCCGAGGTACCTCAAGGAAGCGTTCTAGATCCTACCTTATATCTATTATATACTGCTAATTTACCCACATTACAAGAAATTAAAACAGCAACATGTGAAGACAATACGGCAAACCTAACAAGACATTCAAACCCTGAAACAGCATCAACGAAACTTAAAAAATATTCAGAACTAGTTGGTATATGGCTTTAACAATGGAGGATAAAAGTCAACAAAACAAAATCGGTTCATGTTACCTTCACACTCCGCAAAACAACATATCCTTCCTTGCTGCTTAATGACAAAACTGTTCCACAAAGTAACGATGTTAAAAATCTGGGTATAAACCTAGATCGTCGCCTCACTTGGAGGAAACATATATGGACAAAACGGAAACCACTAAATACCAAAATATGAAAATTATACTGGATTATAGGAAATAAATCTAAGGTTTGAAAAGATTTTAATTTAATGTACTTAGGCATGTACATTCTCCATGATTTGTCACGAACGAAACAATTAGAAATGATCTGAATATACTAATGAAGAAATAAAAGCTCACTATAGCAGATAGAAGGAGAGGCTAATAGAACACCCAAACTTTCTGGCAGCAAATTTAATTGGTAAAATTCGGCCGAGTGGAAGACTTAAAAAATACAAAACTATCAATGTATAACAGTGCTACATTATATTGTATATATCACCATATCATTAAAAATGTATGTTCTTTTATTTTAAATAAAGCTATCATAAAATCAAATTGTAAAAGTATTATAACTAAAAGTATTGAAAAAATTAACTAATGGGTCTAATACTTACATGGTATACTTATACGGTTAACTTATTGTTAATTAAGACAGATTTTAAATAAACGTGGAGATATAGAAAAAATATATATATATATTTCTGAAATTTTTGAACCAAGTAATCCAATCAAAGAATTCATCTGAGGCACAAGAGTAGGGCCCTACGATATCTATACATGCGGTTATCACACCGAATCAAGGGTCAGGGAGAGTAGTGCAATCGGTAGCGCAGTGTTTAGGGCGTTCACCTCCTATCGAGACGGTTTGGGTTAGATTCCCAAGGTCATGCCTTACTTTGTACTTCCTTTTTCCGTATCCACCTCCTTACAGTGTATATACAATCTAAACAGCTTTATAATTATAAAGCGATTTAGTTGATTTTATTATATTATTATGGACCACTTTCTCCACTTTCCCTTCCATGAGTAGCTTCTTGTTCAACAATACTACCTTATGTGCCATTGCCTTTACTGATGATCTTGCTCCACTCGCTGACTTATCAATCAGTCTACAATATTTCATGTTTCCCAACGGAA
The DNA here is from genome assembly GCA_035583055.1 of Torymus tubicola. Lineage (NCBI taxonomy): Eukaryota > Metazoa > Arthropoda > Insecta > Hymenoptera > Torymidae > Torymus > Torymus tubicola. Next base: position 5,850 of record JAWWEQ010046608.1, on the reverse strand, counting down.
TAAAGGTTGACGCTGAATAATGCCAAAGCCCATAGATTCCTACTATTTGAAACATAATTGGAGACGATAGTTGATACCAGAGAACTCCTAAACTTACCTGGGAATTGGATTGTCTTTAACGCGGCCAGCCTGAATTAAAAGCTGTAAAAAACAATAAATTAATTATTGTTAGTAAAAATAGATATATTAATTTTTATTAAATTTCACTTTTTATACATAAAGTTTGTCAGGTCTTAGACGCGCGAGCGCGAGAGAGACTCTGACGCGAGTACAAGAGGCCGTATCCTGATCACTTACCTGCCTTTAGCCGGCGGACGAGTCCAAAGTTTACTGGCGCCCGTTGAATCGGATTGCAGCAGGTGGTGACGCTGGAGATAGCGGTCGATAGAGATGTTGGTTGTCGATGATCTTTAGCGGCGGCAGCAGGATTTTACGACGATTATGCGACGACAAAATCTCTTCCGCAAACAACAGAAACTATTATTACTATGACGCAATTACTATAGAACTATTCGGCACGGGCGAATACTACTATTCGCGGCTGCGGTCCAGAATGGAGAGGCCGAGCGCCCCGCGATGAGCTATCGCAATCACTTGGTCTCTGCTTGCGAGCGCCACCAGCCGTCCTTCTTTGTGCACTAAGTTTTCTTTCTCTCTCATCCGCATCTGACGCATGTCACGGCGGCGCGCACGATGTTGTCTACTTGTGCGCCCATGCTGACGATTGTTTGTGAGGTAATTAACGTGAGAAATGTGAATCCAGTACTTGAAAAAGAGTGTGTACGATCTTGTGAAGACAATCTTCACAACAACAAAAAGCGGCTTGGCTAACCACCAGAAGAGGTGAGGTCGCCTTCCCATGTAACTCTCCAGAGTACTTCTGTCTAGGTGAGATCAGTGGCCTTGTATTACCTTCATCTTGCTCTGGTTTTGATAGTTATTTCCACGGTTGTTGCAGGACACAAGTAGACGTGGAAGAGGCTGAATATCTACAGATCAGAATTTTCAAGCGTAGCTGTCTACAAGCAGCCCATATCTCATATATGTCTTCAAATCTTCTTCGACTGAAAATGACATCTTGGCTCATTCAACAGAGCAAGGTATTTCTAGCTGATGCATTATACAGCAATTACATTATTTTCACTTATTACAGGTGCTGAGGGCAGCGAAGCTGGGGAAATAGTGGACTCGAACCTCTTCTGGTCATGGATGGCCTGTCGCTAAGCTTTAATTTCACACTACTAAGTCTTTTCTCGATACTTGCATGCCTCTGACATATTCTATATTGAGTAAGTGTATTCAGCATTACTAATTACGTATTTCTTTTTGCAGTTGTAGCGCCACTCACCTTCTGGCGCTTTAACCTGTCAGAAGAGACTAAAGTATTTTAGCTGTGTCGCTGTCTGGACTTCGATCATCAGCAGGGGTTTCAGGATCTCATCACCTTCAGTAGGAGCGGGCATGAAAGTAGCACTGGAAGCTCACAGTGCTCCTTAACAAGAGTTCTAGTTGTTTTAGTTAGGTGTCTGTTTCTATGAGTTTATTGGCAAGGGTAGCATTTGGGTTGCTTAAGCCCTCTTCGGCCATGCATCTATTTCCTTTATGTAAGATTTTTTGCTCTGAGTATGGCCAGAGAGCAGCTTCCAGCAGGCGATGCTGTTAGTTACTAATAACTATTTTTGTGTAGCTTGTAATGCTCACCGGAGAGCATTACACAGTACGCCGATTGGCACGACACTTTTAAGGACTCGTATTACAGTGAGTTGAATGAAATATAAGGAGTTTCTATTTACAAGCGAAGCCCCAGGAATGCGTGTTCTAGATTTTGCTGAAATTGCAGCATAAAGAAAAAAATTCTTTATAATAAATAATGAAACCCTGTCTCAGAATTATTTTTAGTACACGTTTTTTCCGCGACTTAAGCTATTTTACGTCTACAATTAACTATTTTTTTATGAAAATGGGATTCCTTCCATTATTTACAGCTTATTGAATATTTTGGTTATGCGTAAGGAGTAGAAAGTTTATAAATCATGTGAAAAGATCTTTAATTCTATCTTTTTCTCGTTAAAAAATTTCGAGTATTTGAAGAAATTTAAAGACTATCGAAAGTGGAGTAGGACGGTATCTTACAATACAACCCATAAACCATCTAGTTTTTCCCTTCTCAAGCAAGGAAACTTAACAATGTAGTAAACGGCCGACAACTGTCTAATTGTTCTCCATAGTTCTACACAAGAATCAACTATAACTATCAGCTAGCAGTAGTGGAAAGTGACAGTAGTGTTCTAAAATTAGATGTGATCTTATATGTTGTGCTACAGATGATAATGTAGACTATTAGATTGTAAGGTTATCGCCTCTTATGCCTATACTGCACGAAATACTGTAAGCCACACAGATAGCTTTGACTCGTTCTATATGACGGAACTCCCGCGACTATACGTATGTATCTGCGTTGAGTTGTCTTTTAAAGTTGCTCTCCAGGAGCTTCCTCGTCTACCCTCTAATAAAACACTTGCTACAACTTTAACCCATATATTGTCCCTTTTATTTGTTTATTTAACCCACGCGAACAGGCCTTTCAGAGACTTTCCGAAAGCGGAAGAAACAGTGGTGACAATCGTATTACACTTGCAAACAAGAGTAACATTGAAAACTCGGAGCCTGAAAACGCAGTAGATGAAATAAAATTGATTTATTTGCATCGAATTAATGGATAAAACTACCAGTTATGGAAGCGTCAAATGGAAATTTTCATCACTAAAAATCGGTTGAAAAATACGTTGATGGCTCGACACCGAAGCCAAGCCAAGATGTCGCCTTGAAAATGGTATGAGAAAAGAAGGATGTCGAGGCGCAAGTTTTCTTGATGCAAGGACTGGAGCTGGATCAACTGCAGTTGATTTTGACGCATGTGCTATTTGACTAACTGTAAAACTGACGTTGATATGTGGGGACGACTTAGAACTATCCACGCGGAGAAAAGCGATCAGTCTGTACAAGTACTGTTAGGTCAATTCATAAATGCTAAGATGGCTGTAACGAGGACAATGGCGGATTTTATTGATAGAGTTACATCGCTAGCACAGCGACTAAAGGACATAGACATGAAACAAAAGGTTATTGCTAAAATCATGTCAAGTCTGCCTGAAAAATTTGGCAATGTACGTACTGCATGGTACGCAGTTCCTAAAAACGAACAAAAACTAGAAAAATTGACCGATCATCTTATAAATGAAGAGACTCTATTGATAATTGATAGCGAAAGCACGGAAGAAAAAGGTAACACAGAAACCTATTTTGTGCTCGGAAACGATCGAATATTAATACCTATAATAAAGGATCACACGATAGTGTTGTAAATATAAAGCGAGGTAGATGTCATTTCTGCTACCAACAAGGTCAATTCGCGCGCAGATATCCGGAGAGAAGAAAACATTTACAAAATAAAAATAAAAGTCACTCTTTGCTCACCGAAGATAGACAGTTATTTATTTTTGAGAACTCGAACAATCTTGATGATAAAGATATGTGGTAAGCTGATTCGGAAGTATCTCGTCGGTTGGAAGCAAAAAGGTTCTTTCTTGGCTTTGCGCGTAAGAAGGTACTATCTCAACTTCGCGTGTAAGAAGGTTCTATCTCGGCTTGGCGTGTAAGATGGTACTATCTCGGCTTGGCGCGTAAAAAGGTTCTATCTCGGCTTCACGCGTAAGAAAGTACTATCTCGGGCGCTCCAGGATTTCAATTTAGTATAAAAACAGCTTTTCTTCATGGGGATCTTGACTAAGTAATTTACATGGAGCAGCCTCTTGGTATTGAAATTGATGACAGGGTCTGTTTATTGAAGAAAAGTTTGTACAGTTCAAATTACGCGCCAAATCAAAGGCTCGCGGTTGTGCAGTTCAGGACCGACCACTAGGCGGCTCAGTGCCGAGACTCCCACAGCCAATTCTTGCAGCCCGAAGAGATAAAGGCCAGCGCCCCTCGCTGACTTTACCCACTCCGACATTTTTGCAGATGGTCTCGGCATATTAGCTAAGACATTTGGAGTTAATAAAGTCCACTTTTTTTAATTATCAATTCAACTTATTGATTTAATTAAACTTAAAAATTTATTCGACATACCCGCGAGGTACAAGGTCTCCTACCCTTGCCTCGGTGTTGGTCTCCACTCCTAGCTTTCCTTTCCTATACTTCCTTCCCTTATCACCGTATTATGAGAGCGCTCTCTTAGTGTATGTATATACATATATACATTCATAACTGGGTAGTGCAGCCTACACTAAGTTGGGCAGGCTTTCTCTCGTTCAGACTCGCTCCCAAGAGTCGACGTGGAGGGGTCCGAACTGTGTCTGCCCTTCACGCAACGTAGAAGCCTCATCGGGGTTGATAACGGCCCCGGTGACCGAAAACGTGGGACCGGGGCCTCTGCGAGCCACCTCAGCTCATCGTTCGCAGTAGTCGTCAACCCCGTGTTCTCAACCTGCGAGCGCTTGCTAAACCGACGTAACGCTGGAACAACGCCCCTGCGGGCGCTGCGAGCTAAGTCAGCTCAAACGGCGTCGAGAATATTCCGACAGTCCTGCTCAGCCAACGCTATACGAGCCAAAATAACTCGCCCTTTACTACAATTGGTGTTACGTCCGGAAACGTGTATACATTGAATAAGGCTAGCTTATTCTTAATTTGCTAGTTTTGAGCCTGATTACTTAAAACCAATAGCTCGGGATGAGCTCCTAGCTACGGAATGGGAATGATCTGGAAAGGTGTCAAAAGATGGGCGGAACGGGCGTCGGTAGTATTCCTGACCCTGACCTTGGTAAATATGTAGGTCTGTTATTTTTAATGGGGCAACAAAGATTAACGAAAAACAAAAAACACTCCGCGGCGTGGGATGAAGTTTATAATCAAAAGGTGGTCGCGAAACTAAATATAAATTAATTGTGACTTACTTTTCTCTTTTTTTTTCGTTTGGCTGCTGATTGCTTCCTTGATCCTCTTCTTAGGTTGATGGATGTGGGTATATAACTTTTAATAATAATTTTAATTGAAGATTTGTTTTTACTCGTTTATTTACGCGCTTAGTTTATAACACTTTACACAAAAACTTGCATTTTGGAAAAAAAAATAAAAAATAAGAAACGACGCGTAAAATTACAGCGAAGTCTGATAAAATAAAAACGATGCTCTTGTAGCAAAGTCTGACAAAAAAAAACAAAAACAACGCGTTTACAGCGAAGTCCGACGAGTATCTCCTTTAGATGAGTGACTGATGAGAATACTGAAGAAAATCTGCTCCGCTGGTTTTAATAATGATGCTCCTCCCTTGGAAAACTGCGGTGTCGAATGAGTTTTCTTAAAGTTATCCAATCTTGGGAAAACCGGCAATTAGCCATAAGGCCAATACATAAGGGAGAACCAATGATGAAGGGTTCAGGTCTCCGCCCTTGTTTCTTGAGACGATGGTGGTGGTAAGGCCCTATGCTTATGCATGGAGAGCGGGCGCTCGTCCCTTCTCTGGGTGATTATCGGCGGCTTGAATCCTCTGGAAAGATGGAGAGGGATATGAGAGAGAGAAAAGATATTTCTCTCTCTTTTCCTCTTGATGATGAAGATAATTTTAACTGAGACTTTTCAGACTTTGCTGCAATTTTGCATAAATAATAAAATGACAATGATTTGAGTAATGAATCATTAATTATTTAAATGTAAAGATTTGACATGAGTTTGAATCAGAGTTCTAGCATTATTAGAACAAAAGTTAGGGGTCATAAAATGCAATTATTGTTGATAAATTTATAATTATTAATGAAACTAATATTTTAATAATGGAAAAATAGTCAATCG